>CM043114.1:74524276-74834276 GCA_023701765.1 Hylyphantes graminicola | reverse complement strand
ACAGAATGGTACATGAATATTTTTTTAGTTCCAATCAGCAGACGATTTCAGTTCTATTCTGTTCATGGCGATTTTTGGCGATCTTGAAAATTTAAACGTATGGTTGCTATACCTATCGAGTTGAATGAAGTATGAAATGGAATGTTTAACCACATTTCGATCATTTTTGTTTGCTTTTCAACGCAACCGCCAATTATCAATTACATTTATTTTTTTCCTATGACTTTTAAAAAACTTTACCTTTGTATAGAATAGGTCCCTTGCCAACACTTCTAACTTTGTTTCTCACTACCAAGGGTGCACTTTAAATCTAATGTGACCAGACGTCCCGCTTTTGACCAGACGACCTCCCCGCGGGAGCTGGTACAAGGAGTCATTTTTGATGTTTCCCAAAATCTGGTCACTTTATTAATCTTTGAAACGGTATCTGGTCTACAACCAATAAACTTAACTGGTTATCTTTTCACCAATGGTTTCACAAATTTTGTCGTGATGAGGTTAAGATTGTTTTGATAAATCACATTTAAAAAATTTAAATGCTTCGAGTTAGCTTCGATACCTATTTTCCCCGAGCAGAGCTCGTCACCCGCGGTCTTTACTATAAACGAGGAATTGGACCAAGTGGCTGGACAGTCCCGCTTTTTTTGTAAAAGTCCCGAAACCGAAAAACAAGGAAATTGTAAATAAAATAGACTTTTTTTAATGAATTATCGTTGTAAAACGCTATGACGTCTTTAGAAATTGTTAAATGAAGCTAAAGTCATCAACAAATTGGTGGGGTATGGTTTCTGTTTGCCTGGAGCCACTGCTGCTGTTGAACGCGCCTTCCTTATCTTTCTTATACCAAGTGTGTCATTGTGTGAAGGGACTATTATGTGCTTAAAAAAATACTTAAAAAATACACCGGGGGGGGGGGGGTGATGGAGTGTCCCACTTTTTGATTTTGAAAATCAGGTCACATTAACTTTAACTGGTTATCTTTTCACCAATGGTTTCACAAAGTTTCTTATGGTATGATTGTTTTGATAAATCACAATTGAAAATTTAAATCTTCGAGTTAGCTTCGATACCTATTTTCTCCGAGTTATTTATGGCGAAGTTTCGGTATTGGAATTATAATTCTGAACCACATCTTCATCGATTGTATCCAAAGGATAACCAGTAATGTCTTCATTTTCTGACAATTCATTAGACTCACTATCGGAACAAAAACGATGATCAATACCATATTAACATCGTCCATAGCATCACCAGATTCATATTCCGATTCGATTATACATTCGTCATCTGAAGAAACCTCTGCTAACAATTTTCGCATGTGTTCCGTCTCCTCATTGTAGGACAAGTAGTATGACAATTTGAACTAAAATGAAGAAACGAGGGCACTCGCATGGGGTCTATCAGACCACAAAACCACAATTCTACTAAAACCACTTTTGGAATGTGAAAGACAATTATTCCTTTTCTTAGAGGGTGACCTTGAAGGCAGCTACTCTGGGTTTGACAAATTTAAAAAAAAAAGTTAGGTAATTCGAAACATGAATGTCTGTGGGGTCTGATAGACCCCCTTGCGAGTGCTGCTGGGTTAAAATTGTCATTCTACTTCTCGTATGATTGTATCAAACAACAATTGCAAACAATGTCAGCAGAAATTTCAGCATACAAGCAATCTATAAACAAATCCAAAGACAATTAGTATAATGCTGTAGTAAATAATAAGGGTAATCGTTCTGATACAAGTGTCAGATTTTTCGAAAATTGAAGATCTAATTATCGATGCTAGTCAGATTGATTCTAGACATTTTCACAAGTCATATGTGTCCCAAATAATATGATTAAGTATTTAATTAAAATAAACTTCTCACGGTTTGTAATTTTCAATTTCGTTTAGTTTTCACAATATGTTTACTTGTTGTTATATTGGCATAGCATTTAGAATCGATATTAACACGGAGCATTCTAATATGTAATAGGTTGTTATTACTAATTGATAGGTGTAACACTAAATAGGATGGAGTTAAGTTAAATTATCTTCGCACTACAGCTACACGAGGGCTTATTGGCGTAGGGCATCACCATTTAGAACCAGAGTCAAGTGATAAGCCAATACTCGAGTAGGCACCTGACACAACCATTTAGGTCACATCAAACAGTGTTGGGGCATTTGAACAATAACATGCACTCCCTCTACACAAAGCATTATTTGATTTTGATGAATATATTTTGGTTGCACTTACCATTTTAGGTCAACAGTTATTTTGGCGAATGATGCCTGGATTTGAAGCTGAGACCAGGAACCTCCCATTTGCAAGGCCAAAGCCATAACTGTCTTGGCTCCTCAGCCGAATGTCTCCTCAACCCCACCCAAAAATATCCCAAATTTGGCTATCATCTGCACTTAGAAAGGAAGACGAATAACAGTGTGAAATTTTTGTCAATGAGTTACATGGGGCAGTTATTTTATTAAATGTCTCCCAAATAACTCTCATTTAAAATGACACACTGGTTTTTCCATAACAAACATGACATTAACTGAAAACAAAAGAGAAAAAAAAATTGTAGATACAACGCATTACAACTGATGTTTGGAGGAACACATTTCAAATTCTAATGTTAATTACTTGATTTTTTAACAATTGAAATATATGTTTAAAGATACACTGACTGTTAAATCATTTATATAAAATTATAAATAGATTACTAGGTCCAAAAAATTTTAGTGAATGTTATTGTTACATGCTAAATACAATCGAATCGTTATTTAAAGCAATAAGTTTTAATTTAACATTTAATGACCTAAACATAATTTTAGCTAGGCAGCCATATAGGTAATTCCGTGCAAAATTAACCTGTCTGTAGTGTAAGTAATCGTTCTGTAACATTTAATACGATCGCATACATACACAAAAGGATAACAGCATGCTTGTATATTTATGATGTGCCGATAAAAGTTAAACCTATCTACAAACATTATAAAATCATGAGAAAACAAAGTCTTACCTAGTTTATCTTCTTTTAATACTGGATCAAAAAAAAAAACTTATTTTATTAAAAAAATAACTTAAAAAATTATTTAAGCGATTTAAACTATAAACAAAAACACTAGACAAGAATATGTTACGGTTACAGCCATAATGCAATAGGAATACAGTTATTCGAAAACAAATCAAAATAATATACAGATTTATGGCTAAAACTGCCATTTGTTTAACTTAAATTATTTTTAGATCTTCTTTGAGTTAAAATTTTCATTACAATAAGCTGTATGACATAAGAAACAAGTCAAGAAATATTTTTTTGCTTAGGTTTGGTTTGTTTGAACGCTCTATGATCTGTCTCTTACGACACGTACAGCGATTAAAAATTTTAGTACACAAATTATGTCCCAATGTATTCCTCTTTTAACTAATTATTGATAAACAAGTTCGATAACGAATATTTGTTTTATTTTTCCTTCAAAATGTATTAAATTACGAAGCATTGTAATAGAATTCGATAGCGTAATCTGCTATCATTGAGTAAACAGTAACAGTAGAGTATTTCAGATGTTTTCAACTCAGTATTTCTCCGTAATTTTCATTTATGATTGTATCTTTTAAGGTTTTACTTTATAAAGAAATACAATGTAAGGTTTCTGCAGCTAAAAAGTAATCACTCATTTCCGCTATTATTAAAACACGTTTTATGCTAGTTAACAATTTTCAGCACTAAGCTAATGATATTCTATATAACTCTGAAATAATTAAAAAGAATATCTTTCCTCTTTTATTGCCATTGCCGTCCACGAAGCGATGCAAAAAATGGCAATGGAATTAAATTTATTAATGACACTTGAACCAAGAACACATGAAGTATTTTATGCAATAAAACAAAATTATAACGAGTTTTTCGTTATTCTTTTTTAACTTTTAAGTTACACTCAATGAAAGTCAATGAAATACATGTATAAAAATAATCATAAGTGACATAATCATCCGATTCCGTTACCGGGACAGGATTTTCACGGCAATATGCTTCTACCAAACCACATTTTGAAATTCCTAAATCATAATAAAAATTTCCACAAGAAAGCTTGATTTTTAATGACGAACAAAAATATCGACACAACAATGCATATTGCATAACTTGTTCAACTCATAAGTTACTTCAACTCTGAATATACTAGAATTTTTGTTATACCATACAACGAGTCCTTATACTGTTACTCTATGACCAAATATTTCACGCCTGTTAAAGTTAAGCCTAACTTGCACGCACAATTTTTCTTTGCAAAAATTTTACAAAAAGTTAACGTTGTACGAATCTTGTATAAGGGCATTCTTTTTTATTTACTTTCAGTAATGTTAGTAAAAAATTAATTGTTTGTTTTATAATGCATTTTCAGATGATATTTGAAGATAAAATTTCATTATTGTTTTAATGGTTTCTTTATGTGCTATTTGTACAAGTGACAATAAAAATGCGTAATTCAAATATATCTTTGGTGTTTTCCCATACATTGCCTTTTGAGTAATTTTCTATATTTGTGCATTGCCTTTAAGATATTCACAAATAATGAAAAATTTCCATACACATATGGTATATTGCAGCACTTATGCTTAATCATACATCTATGGCACTTTGCCATATAAACGACGCAGTTTTGTTGTGTTTCATAGGCTTTTACCATAGAGTTATATTGCCTTACCATAAGCTTATGGTGTATTTCCATATGTGTATGGTACTTTACCATAAGCTCGCTATAACCCTATGGCAGTTATTCCACTTTACCATATAGACGACGCATGCTTTTTGTGTTCCCATAGCCTTACCATAAGCTTATGGTGTGTTACCATATACTTGCCATAGGTGTATGGAACTTTACCATAAGCTTGCCATAACCCTATGGCATGTTCCCATAACCCTGCCATAAATGTATGGTGTGTTCCCATAAGTTTGCCATACGTATATGGCACATTTCCATAAGAGTACCATGGCTTATGGTACATTGCCATACATTTACCATACAAAATCTTATGGTTACCATAGGTTACCATAAGTTACCATAAGTTTTTCTATGGTAATTTTCCTAAGGGTAAGTATAATTTTTTATATGTTATTCTACAAGATTTATTTAATATTAAACAAATTTTAAAATTTATGAAACTTCAGCCAAAACTAAAATAAATGATATTAAACATAAAGCTATTTGAACACATTGGGATTAGTCTTGCGCGGCAAATTTTGAGGTCAAAATTGAAAAAATGACCAAGAACATGACTTTATATTGTACAAATAAGTACAAGCAAAGACTTATACCTAAATTCTCAGCTCAATTTTAATTAGAAATTATTTTAAGAACTTTTTTCTTAAAAAATTAATACAAATTTTAAATTTTTGATTCAAATTTTTTATTTAAATAATTTCTAATTAAAATTGAGCTGAGAATTTAGGTATAAGTCTTTGTTTGTACTTATTTGTACAATATAAAGTAATTTTCTTGGTCATTTTTTCAATTTTGACCTAAAAATTTGCCGCGCAAGCCTAATCCCAATGTGTTCAAATAGCTTTAAGTTTAAAATAATTTATTTTAGTTTTGGCTGAAGTTTCATAAATTAAAAAAAAAAATTATTTTAAATAAATCTTATAGAATAACATACAAAAAAATTATACTCGTATATTGAGTAGTTAAAAAATTACATGAAAGATCAAACTATACTTTGTAGTACCTTCTTTGCACATTTTTAAGACTCCTATGACCTCTTAATACGTTTGTATCCCTCAGATGATTTCGGTCTTGACTCACGTTAGCTAAAATGTGTTGAAAAATGGTTTGATAAAAGTCTCCCTAAGGCTATACTGGGTCTGGGCTATTTTTCACAAATTGGATAATTTAAATGGCGAAACAAACCTAACACTTCCCGTTCAAATGAAAAATTTTAATTGTTACTGCACCCGCAGAAAAAAAATATTGATGACATTATCGAATATTCACCGCTGATTCTGTTGTAATATTGTCAGTAAAGTTTCTACACTCTTAAAACAAAAGTGAAATCCGCTCCAATTGGAGAAGTCAAGAAGTGCATTTTCGACACTGGAAAGGAGTGAATATTAACTCAGACTGAATTAAAATCACTCGTTTGGAGTGATCTTGTCGGAGGTTTAACACACAAAGTATCCACTCCTTTCGGAGAAGTGCATTTTCCAGACTGGAGGAGTGAAATTAACTCAGACGGACTTAAAATCACTCGTTCGTTTTAAGAGTGTAGAGTATGGAAGAGAGAGTGGTTAGAATGAACTTTTACTAGATATTTTTCAGATAGTTTCAATAATATTTTACGTATACTTTATTTGGAAAATTTATTGCTCGTATAAAATGTATTGCGAAAATCGAAATGCAAAAGTAACTTACTCAAATTGAAAAGGTCCTTTCAAGAACACGACATATAGTCCCTATGGCCCTGACTGAAAAACAAGCCACTGCTGTTCACTCTACCGAACAAGTTAAAAAGAACCTACAACCATTTCTTTAACATCCCCATAACTTTTGCGAGAAGAATGGGGGTCCGAACTCAGGCAGGGGGCTTTTAACACACTGTTTACAGGGATTACCCGTTTTTTCTTGCGCTATCTCTGGTTATTAATACTATTTCATCCTCAAAAGACGAGTCAAGATTGAACTGTTTCCAGGTTGAGCCAGTTTTTTTTCTTCATCCGATTCGAAAAGGCATTTCTTTTGATCGTAATTTAGTTTTTGCTACAAAAAGTTGATAAAGTGAGCGAGTGTCTTCTCGGAGACTAGGAATGAAGGTGGGCAGGTTTGGCGATAGAAAATAGCGAAGCTATCTGAAAACCGCTATTCCTAAACCAAGTACAGTTCGAAATTCTCCCTCACTATCGAACCAATGTAGTAACGAAGTTCACCTAAAATTCATTTAAAAAGATATGCGAGAACAAACTTAATCTATTTTTAACTAGTTACTCTAAAGTATACTAACTAGACAAGAGATGTTAACTGTTTTGAATCAAATAACATCGCACTAAAGCTACACAGATTATTGCCCATGGGCCACGTTACGAAATAGATTAATCTAGACTAGTTACTTTAAAACTCACGGAATTTGTACATGTATGGACAGACAGAAACAACAGATAAATAAATAAAATAGGTATCTGATGCCATACCCTTTCAAACAAAATTTTATAATACCCAATTGAAATAACGAAAGTTTAAAAAAAACGAACAGGCAGACAGACGGAAGGAAATCTGTACAATCCTTTAAGAACTCAAAATATCATCAAATAATATATTAAAACAAAACATCTTTTAAATTTATAATTCTTCGAATTAAGAAAGGGAAATTAAGCGAAAATCGCACTTCTCGCAAATGTAGAATGTAATATAGCATGAGTTCCGAATTAATGATACAGCTCAAATAAATTCGTTCATACATAGCATTTTAATTATTGCTATTTTTAAACTTCATTGTACGAATCGTAAATTCGCCAACGACAGAATAACTTCAAATAGCTAGCAAAAGTCAATTCGGGCCTATACCTGTAGCGATAACCGCCTTCGCTTGGCCAAACCAGTTTCCGGCAAGGCAGCACTCTCCTCCCAATCTAACCTTCATAAACTGCACACGACATTTATATTTCTTGTTTTATATCGCCACCCCCTACAAATACCAGGGCGGGGGGGGGACACCTTTGTAGTGTTGTCGTTTGATTTATAGGGCTGTTTATCGCGCGCCTGAACACCGAACGGGACAATAGATACAAGAATGATCGCTATTTGCCCTTTATTGTAAGCGCCCACAAACTATATTTTTAGTTACTACCTGCTAAGAGAGATACGCTGCATTAACACCATCACAACAAATTATTTTGTTTACTTTGTGAAAAAATATGTTGGCAGTGAATCACTGGGTAGAACTGTTTGGGGTTTGGTTGTGTTAAGATTCCACTAGAACTGCTTAGGGGACTATTAGATGACTGATTTGGTAGCATCGAAACGCGATTGATTAACCAGTGCAACTCAAAATAATTGTCACTGCGATGGTTTACTCTTAGCAATTGCAAGTAGTTGAATCGTTTTCCTTTTACTGAAAGATCTTTAACTTTGACCCCTCAAACTTTAATAATTTTTATTTACAAAACCAAAATATATACTTGTCTAATATAAATAAAAATTAGGTGTCAGATGGCATACCTTTCAAACAAAATTTAAAAATCCCTAACTGACACATAAAAGAAGTTAAAAATGCGGTATAGATAGAAATATATAATTCTAAAAAAAATCAAAACATAATCAAATAATATAATAGTAATTATATATAATCTGTCAAATTTACAATTCTTTGAATTAAGAAAAGGAAATTAATCAAAAAATCGCACTTAGCAGTTGCAGACTGTATAGCATGTGATCAAACATGACAAAGAACATAATCTGAAATTTTCCACAAATTTAAAAAAGTCAATGAATCCCGAACTGCCTGATATACCCGATTTAAAAAAAGTACCTTAAATCCTAAATGGCTCATAAGGAACCGTCAACATTTTTACGATCTCTATGGGTACACTCTTAAAACAAAACAGTGAAAACCACTCCAGTTGGAGAAGTGCATTTTCGACACCCTAAAGGCATGCATATTTTCTCAGACTGAGTTAAAATCACTCGTTTGGAGTGATCCTGTCGGAGGTTTAACACACAAAGGATCCACTCCAAAAGGAGAAGTGCATTTTCCAGTCTGGAGGAGTGAAATCCACTCAGACTGAGGTAAATTGGGAGTGTTTGTTTTAAGAGTGTATATCCAAGTGCATTTTGTTTTACAGTCCACAATGAATGAAATAATATGAATCGATACAATTATTTGAGGTCCAAGTATACAAAAAATATGTGAAAAATTCTTTTTAATAAATGCAACTCATAACGTACAATTTTTATAGCTATATAGTTTAATAAACTCTCCAGCAAATTCAGTACGTCTGGTTACCCTACTACGCTACAACTTCATCATCAAGAAAGCAAAAGGATATTTTGAGACGCATTGTTTAGGACATCATTATTTAGACAACTCTGTAAAAAGTATGCATCTTCTGATTTCTGAAAATAAATAGAATTGGTTTTCGAAGTTGCTGACGTCCCTATAAATAACATCTTTTCGGCTGTTTTTTGAAACCGTAATTATCAAGAAGGTAAAATATAGTAAACTACGAAAAGAATGGCTATGAAAAATATTAAAGTACAAATGAACACTTACCTTTTGATGTCATGGATAAGCAAAAGCTTCAAATAAATATTTCTTCATAATAGCCACCCGAAATAGTCCAACGATAATTCAAAGTCAACATAATGATGATTCAATAATATAATTCTTGAAACAAAAAGTTGCACTTTTCAGGAAAATTGTATACACACTGCAAAAGGAAGCAACATACCAACATACACAACTAACAAAGAGCAACAGTTAAATGTTAAAAGCAAATACTTTGTACTACGAAATTATTTAGCATGTATTGGCAACGGGCATGACAGCTCAAATGTTGTGCTAGTAATCTAACCGTGAGTCAGAAGTTCTATGAACATACTTTCAAGTCTCATTTTAATGATTAACGTTACTATTAGTCCTCGTGTAGCTCTTATGCGACGAAAATTCAACTCAACATGATGAAGCCTCAATAGTAAAATTTTACATACGTTCTTTTAGTATACTGTTAGAATTACAACCAAAAACGTCTAACTCAGTTCAAGTATTCAATAAAAATCTGCATAGGTGTTGGATATCAGCTCAAGCTTTTTCTTCGTCATCTGCCGTAGGTCAAAACTACGATGTGCTGTTACCTCATTTGGGATGGGTTGGGTACAATTATTACAACACTAGAGAATTACAACACTAGAGCTACATGATGGCTATTGGCTAAGGGCGTCGTAATTTAGAACCATAGTCAAGTGGCGAGCCGATACCTGAGTGGGCACTCAACGCCGTTGCACCCAACGTTGCTGAGAGTTTGTAGCATATTTAAAGTGCACTGACTCCACATGAGGTTTTTCTTTGACAGCACAGACCGCTTATGGGTTGGCAGGTATTTTAGCAATGCCCAGGCCCGGGACTGCATGCAAAGCGATCGCCTTACCGACTGGCCTCTCCAGTCACGTGTTCGATAGATTTAACCATCACAACAACCCCTCCCTCATATACAGGGTGGTTATAAAATAACGCTCGCTATTCGGAGTGGTCTGTAGCTTGAATGAATAATCCAAATGCATCAAATTGATACACTTACTAGTCAACAAGGGGAAAAAAGAATGGAATCATAAAAAAGACAGAATCATAAAAAATAATCATAAAAAAGAATAATCATAAAAAAACAGACTCGTCTCTTGACCAGGGTTCTAAATTACGAGACGTCGTCAATTATGGCCAATTACGGCCAACACAGCTATTTACGCCTCGTAATTTAGAACCCTGGTCAAAAGAAGAGTTTCTTTTTAACGAAAAAAAAATGTAATCATAAAAAAAGAAACTCGTCTCTTGACCAAGGTTCTAATTACGAGTCGTCGCCATTTATGGCTAATTAAGGCCAACACATCCAATTACGCCTCGTAATTTAGAACCCTGGTCAAGACGCGAGTTTGTTTTTTATGGTTCCATTCTTTGTCCCCCTTCTTGATTAGTGTCTCAATGTTTGATGCATTTGGATTATTCATTAAAGCTACAGACCACTCCGAATAGCGAGCGTTATTTTATAACCACTCTGTATATGCTAAAAAGTATAGAGATTTTGATTGTCCAGCTCCATCCGTTTACGTGACGGTCGAACGAGTACAGAACCAGCGAAAGTAACCACAGTGGCATGACACTTATAAAACCATAGCGGAACGCTGGCTCCCATGACCAAGCAACAGGAATACGTTTCCAACCTAAATCACAAAGGTCGAAACGAATTCTTCAAATAGAATGCTAAATAAAGTTAAATTTCTCTATTTAAACTGTATAAAATTCAGTCTAAAGCGGTCGTTACCAAATACGAATCTAAAGCCCGCATTCACTGCTTTTCAAATCCTTTCCAATAACTTACAATATTAGGAAGGAAGCACGTCACAAAAATGTAGATCGAATTTTGTGATCGGCTTATAACACGAAGTCCTCTTCTCTCCTTATTATAACGGATTCTTACATACTAAACCTTTCAAAATATGGACCCTCAAGAATAAATTACTCGGCTGCTGCTACTATGCTGCTAATCGCTGCGTTGCTTTGACAAAATTATATTTTAAGGAAACGGGTATTTTTTGTCATTTTGTACTCAAGGTACAAAAGTTGACGTTTAGTTTGAATGGAGGTTGGTTTGTTTGTGATATCCAATAACATTGTTTGAAGAAACTGTGACAGCACCGTAAGAGTGGCTATTCTAATTTGGACGACTTGGCTAAAAAAAATTTTACAAAATAGAACTCAAAAATCTCATGGCATATATTAAACTAATAGTATGGACTAATATTATGGACTATACTAAACTATATTATTCTGTAAGAATTATACAGTATACAATACATAGCCGTCGCCTTTTTTGGGTCAGTGGTTGGTTGAATCAGCCGTTTAATTGGAATAAACTGCGTAAAATAGAACAAAATAATTGTTTACATAGGAAATTCACCGCATTTTGGATCAAACAACTATTTTGCCGCCGTTTTATCAGGGTCTAAAAGTATAGTCAAAATTTCCATTTTTCCCCCAAGAAATTCCTAGAATGTTTTATTTTTTTATCCTAATGACTTTGATATAAAAATAGATTTCTAAAGCTATATGATTTTTAAAAACAGATAAATTGAAGAAAATGAAGGTATGCTAGTAGAACGTAGTACAAAAGTAGAAGAAGAGAGGAGTTAATGCAAGACGTGATTTCATTTTGATATTTCATCGGTCAGTGAAGCGCATTCATCAAACGAGTCGGTTTCTAGGACATTTCATTAAAGTAGGATTATATTATTTGCAGTTTAATCAAAATTAAAAAAACATACACTCGTAAAACAAACGAGCGAATTTAACTCAATCTGAGTAATTTTCACTCCTCCAGTCTGGAAAATACACTTCCCCTTTTGGAGTGGATCCTTTGTGTGTTAAACCTCCAACAGGATCACTCCAAACGAGTGATTTTAACTCAGTCTGAGTTAATATTCACTCCTTTCCAGTGTCGAAAACGCACTTCTCCAACTGGAGTGGATTTCACTCTTTTGTTTTAAGAGTGTAGAAGCAATTTCCACGTCACGTTAAAATTCTTTATTCTAAAGTAGTAACAAAATTGCAAAAGAAACATTTTTTTACTTAAAATGCATGTTGCGTCAGTAAACACTTTGTCAAACTAGAACATCGTCATATACTTTCCCGAAGGGTTGCGCACTAAGTTGAAAAGCAAATATGTATGTCACTTACGAGGAAATTGACTGTATAAGATTGAAAATCCCTTGTAGAAAAGCTTAGCTCTCTATCATATCTGAAAGGAATATAACATATTAGAGTACGCTCTATAGGACTTCATATGTAAATTCGGGGTCTTTGAAGGATTTTGCTGCTTCAAATGAGGAAGTATCAAAAATATGTTACACTTGATTTTTATACAGCTGCTTTTATGCTGAAATACGTCAAAAATGACCAATTTTAGAAGTAGAGAATTCGATTTTTTATAGATATCAATGAAATTGATAAATTGAATTGCAATAATACGTTAAATTTTCAATCTCCAATGAACAAATCGACCATTAAACCAAGAGAACACGCCCCATAATACCATTTTTTATTTAGTTGAATTGACTTCACACTAGTGTGACGTCAATTGCTCTTGTACGAAATCGGACTTCTCGTAGTTCTTAAGATGATTCGCGAACTTAACTAATTCAATATTCACAATTCTGTCAAATTACAGGAATTTTTACTCTCAGAAACACCTCAAAAATCTGCATACATGACTCACGGGAACAAAAAAAAAAGATGAAATAAATAGAACATCGACAAGAAAAGCGCGCGAATAAAAAGGGCCGAGTTGAGATAATGCCCTCCTGCTGCTTCTGAGGTTTTTCCAGAGACAATGGCTGCTGCCACAAAACGCGGAGGAATAGTAGACCTCTGCGGTGAGCAGATAAGCGCATTAGGCGGGGAATAATAGGGGAGAACTTGCCATAGAATCGCATTCATCGTATTTTGGTATGGGTATTTGCATGTTAAAACTCTCTTCTCAGGCACACAATAAATTGTCGTCCACTGTCGGGTTCGGGGTTACCGTAACTGGCAATTCATCACGTTTCGAAAACGGTACAAGCGTTTAATGAACGAGTTTCTGACACATTTAACACAAATAAATTTGAATTCTAACTGATTTTTAGACAGTTACATTTATCACATATTAAAAAGCGTTTACAAATATAGTCAATGTAACTTCAATGTAAATATAACAATGTAACTGTACGTCGGACCTTGTAGCAGCGGAAAGGCCCTATGTCAGGTCGACAGTTATTTTGGCAATGCCAGGACCCGAACCTGGGACCTATCACATGCAGGGCAACGCCTTATTGACTGGGCTCGCAGCCTTTTAAAATGCAATTAAAAAATGCGCAAAAAGGTAAAATTGAGCCTTAGAACACAAACTCTTCCGTGAGTCCAAAACGATTCCGGATACAAGTTATCTCCATTACGGAATGTTTTCGATGAATGAGAAAGGGCGCTTCGCGCCGATGCTCAGATACTTACGTTTTGATTTCAGATTTCAGGTAAAATCTTTCATGAAATACTGCGGAACTTGGCTCTAGTGAAACCTAGACGCATAAGTATACGTGTGCAAGTCTTTGAAGAACTTCTGAATATGGAAATGCAAAATATAATTTAAAGATCTAAGATAAAGCAGTGCAGTCTGTTCTATGCTACCTAACGAACGATTTTGACTATATATAAAGGGATAGCCGAATAAATTAAAGTAAAAAAGACCTAGAGTCGAAAGTCTGCTTGGTGGGTTATGTTTGACAATCATCTAAAACTAAATTACTCGGCAAAACAGTCCATTAGTGGGCCAAGGCCTGCCGTGCCCATTTCAGCTTACGTGACCAACGTGTCTGTGGTGCTAGGCATATGTCCCGGTTAGGTGGTCAACCTCACGCGGAACCCCCAGTGTTTAGTTCCCAAGCATGCTTGGTCTTGGTCCTCATTTTATCGACCCACAATGAAAGGATGAGTCAGCCTCGCCCAATCCGGGATTCGAACCTCGGACTTGTGGTATGGCAATGCGAAGCCACTTGGCCTTTTATTTCTCTGGCGATGCAAAATGGTGTCCCATCGCCAAAAGGAATAGGACAACCCTTCGATGAAGGGGGGGGGGAGGGGGGGGGGGCGACCTTACGGGGATTGAAATTGACTGAAGGGTGTATCATCTCCCCGCGTCATTGTCAAGTGTTCCCAAAGAGAAAGTCGTCTGCCTTTTCAAATAGAATTCCGCTCAATTTCAAAAGATACCTTCCGGATGAAAGAGAACACACTGGCACACACCGAACAACAAAAATAAAAATACAAAAAAGTTCCTCTTGAAAAGAAAACGATAATGATATATAATAGAAATAAGAATCCATTGTGTTCTACGTCTAGCCAATTCGGTTCGGACCAAGTCTGTTAAACGTATTTTAATGAGATTTTCGCGCTCAATTTAAAATCGGGAATATTCTTTTTCTTTTTTGTCTTTTTTTAATAAGCTGTATCCACTTTCAATTTACTCTGAAGATGAGTATTTTAATGAATTTGTATTCTAATCCACTCAACTCGACATCGAGAACGAAAGATCGTTTGCCCGCTGGGGATTGGACAGGAGCGGATTCAATTGATTCGAATGTAAGAGTGGGGTCATGTTTAAAGGACTTTTGCCTATCCTGCAAATCTATTGTCATGAATAAGCGTCATTTTTGTGGAAATATAATGAAATAGAAATATATCTCGGAGCTTAATGAAATTACATTCCTTTTAGAAAAAAGCGAAATGATAAGGATGAATGTGTAATGAGTTCGATTTGCATACAAATTGTATTCTGAGTTATTCAATATTGTGATTTTTATTCATTGGGATCTATTTAATTTTTTTTTTCTGAATAGTTAATAAACCTGCTTTCAAACAAGTTTTCCTTAAAAAAATATTTTTATATAATCAGTTCATCTCTTAATTTAAATAAATTAAGATTGCAGTTTCATTATTCTAAAAAATAATAGCATAAAAAATAATGTACATCACTTAGAAATCCTGAACTGACAATAAATAAAATCCTAAGTAAAGCCGTTACAATAAAATTTAAAACCCTATAACACATCACAAGTATACTTTAAAAGGTTGCAAAATTGGCAAAAATAAACATTCGGTTTAGAAATGTTTTTCTTTTTAAATTTTTTTTTCTTTTTTAGTGACTTACGAGCCAAGAAATATACTTTATATTTTTTAAGATAAAATTTAAGACACTGCTCAAAAGAATTAAGGGAGCATTTTGTATACTTTAGCTATATTCTTTCAGTTCAAACTTTTTATTTTTTATTCCAAAATTATAAAAACTAAAATTTAAGGGGAAGAGGGATTTAAATCATAACTTTTAAACAAATTATAACAATATTTATTTATTAAAAAATATATATAATCAATTTTTAAACATCTAAGAATGCAAGTGTGAAGAATTTAGGATCAATTTATTTCATAAATTTTTTGGGAGTGAATTTTATTTTGCCATGTTATTCATACTTTCATTTAATTAAAACATTGTTTAATTCTTAAAAAGACATGATTCTACCATCTAATCATAAATAAGTGCGTGCTCAACTTATTGAGAAAAAATCGTAAGCTGATAATTCAAAATGCAATCATTGGAGTGAAAGGGTTTTAACCATGTGCTCCTAATTGTTGTGAGCAGTGTAATGAAATGAGCAATAGCTTATAGGAAATAGCCCAAGGCTTTTAAAATTTGAATTACTCAAAATTTAAGCAGACTTTAAAAAAAAGATATATTATTTTAAAAAATAGTACTAAATATCTTATAAAAGAAAATATTGTATACATTTATTTTTCCAAAATAAAAATAATAAAAGCTAGAGCACAACAAAGCCAAAAAAGTCAATTTTCAATAATAAATACAAGAAATATTTTTAAATTTTCAAATGCATGTACACATAACTTGTAACACAAAATTTTTACATTTTAAATGAATCTGTTGATAGTGTTTATTTAAAAAAAAAACTCAGTTTGTAATAAAAAATTAAATTTTTAATCTGCAGAGATTCTATTTGACCAAATTCAAAGAAAAAAAAAGGAATTTTTGTAGAAAACTATAAATGAAATCTAAAACTATGAACAATAAATATGTTATTTAACCTTATGAAGAAAAGAAAGCACAATCTAAAAGCCTAAATTCATCAAACGTTTTTGAAATGACATCCTGAAAAATTTGGCCAAAACTTCAAATTATAAAAGAAAACAGATGATCTAGATTTCTAATCAATTGCCATCTAGTAGGTTCTCTTTTAGGTATGCATATTATGGAGAATGCTGAAATATTTTCAAATTAACCTCTTTAATTACAAATTACAGGGTGTCCGTAAAAGAATGTCCGAGTTTCAACTTGTAAAAAGTATCAGCTTTAATCATTCGACAGTTATGGTTGAAAGTGACAAATAAAGAATAACTCCAACAGTTTCAGATAAGCGCATGCACTTATACTGCACCATCGTTTTCACAGTTGCAGAGTCATCTATTCATTACTGCTTTCATTACTCCAAACTTGCTGCAGACAGAATTGGAAGAATTGCATTTTCGTTTCGATGTGTGCCGAATCACTAAAGGCACACACATTGAGCACTTAAAGAAAAAACTAGGTTCGTTTTCCTTCAATGTCATGTATGATTAGTTATATTTAGTATAAAATAAACTCCTACAATATACCATAAAACTTGGACGTTCTTTTATGGACACTCTGTACTTCAAATAAACACCAGTGAATGTTACACTGGATTTCAGACATTTGTTGAAACAAATATAAGCATTGTATTAGTGGAATACTTTAAGAACTATGCTGCAAGTATTACACAGAAAATAATACTTTTTTTGTGTTTATTAGAACACAAAATCTATTCAATCCTTCCTGCACAGTTTTGAGAAAAATTGTAATGAGTAAAAGATAAACTAAAAGCTTTCTAATTAAACTCAAGTGTTCCCAACCCTCTCTTTACTGAGAACTAAAAACTAAACAGCTAAATCTTCCTGATTATTTTAGAAAACAGCTCATTACAGTGTTGGTATACTAATATAAAATAACTTAATTAACACAAAATCTGTATAGTGCTATAAAAATAAATAGATTAACACAAAATCTGTACAATGCTTAGGACATAATGCATATACAACATATGATATAGTTAGATAGAATACATATGATAATACTTAAAATAGATTAGATATTCAATATTATAAAGAACGAAAAGTATAATCTAGAGTTAAATCCCCCGCCACCCCACATAAAAGTTAACAAAATTATACCAACTTTGTTTTGCTAGTTTCTTTTTTAAATTAAAAAGACGATTTTTTAATAGAGTTTAAGGATTTTTTTTTATATTTTAACAATTTCATTACTAATATTAACTATCGATCAAAAACAAATAGTTTTAACAATATTTTTTCTGCAAAATTGCAATTTATTTAATAAATTACTTCACAACTAAACAAAATAGGGTTTAAAAAGTAGATGTTCAACTTTATAATAAGAACTCAAGTATTTTTGTCTTTTCCAATGGCAGCCCTAAACTGCTCAATCTCTGAGCTTATTTTGGACAACAGCTCTTCGCAATGCTGGTTCTCCTCTTCCAGGTATTTCTCTTTTTCTTGGGTAATGAAAGCAGCCACTATGTCGGATTGCAATCTTTTCTCACTGAAACAACACATATTTATGCAATAACTTACTAGGGTAAACTGACCAGTGAATGAACAGTTGGTAAATACATTTAAAAAGTAAGGATTGAAAATCATTCCACTGGATGGATTGGCAACACTGACTTCCTCCCATGTAGTAGGAAGCTATCTGGCATCTGATTGGTTGTCCTGGTCATTAATTAAAATCCAACGTGTTTATTGACTGGACATTTTTGTGTTCATTCACTGGTAAAAGTACTGTTCATTCACTTGGCTTTTGTACCACTTTTTATTTGGACCCCCAAAAGAACCCAAAGCAATGCAATATAAAGTCACCTCCTTTTTTTTGTAGAATTTACATATAATGACAGATGTGTTCACATTGTCATAAACCCTCAAGCTATGTTTTCTTTAAATGTATGAATTTTCTTAAAACAAATTGTGCTTAAGCGTTCTTTCACTGGTTAGTCTACCCCACCCTGTTTTATCCTATATTTTAATTATAAGAAACGTTTTTAAGTTTCAATTATGAGACATAAAAAGTTATATTTTCTTTTCAAAAGAATTTTGATTTCATTAAAAGGCTTACACCTAAATACACTGTTCTCCACATAGATATCATAGTTAAAGTATTTGATTGGCAGATCATGCAGGCCTCAGAACTAGTAATGCTCTAAAAAAAGTAGACAAAAGATACTTTCAAATAAAAAAAAAGAGACTAAAAGTAGACTAGGGTAATAAGCGTTCTGCGAATCGCTTCTGCAAGATAAAAAATTCTTTCATCAGATTGGCAATTTACAACTCCTTGAAAATCTATAAATTACGAATTTATAAAATGTAAAACTAAACATCACTAAAGTAGTGAATTTTCGGAAATTGTCTAATAAAGAAGTACAGAACCAGACAAACATAATGTTCTATTCCGGACACTTTTAAATTCTGGCAATATTACCATTTTTTTTAAACTTAAACCTGGCTAGAATCAAAAACCCTAAGATAAGCTGAAGTAGAAAAAATGCCCCAAAAAAGTTTAAAAGACGGAAAAAATATCAAGCACTTCTTGTGATATCTAACATGGTCACATATCTCACATACTCTTGATCAGCGGAAAATATTCTGTTTGGTCTGACTTGGCGTGAACCGGAGCTACAAAAGTAACAAGACGCTCTTCCAATCAGCATAGGCAAAAAATCTGTCAATCACTATGAAGCAAGGCAACCTCATCGGTGGATTTCATGAAAATTACTAGGCAACAAAATAAGCAAATCGGGAAGCATGGTTGGATTTTACTAGGCGGTAACTGATATTCCAAGACATCTTAGTGTAATTAATCAAATTTATCTTCAAATTTTAATCAAATTTTTATTATTAATTTATCTTCAAATTTTAATCAAATTTTTATTAAAATTTATTGATTAAACTTGTTGTTTTGTACTGAAATTCATAACTTTGAAGTCAAAAAATCACTAATCCTTACAAATTACAAAGAAATTCGTAGATCGCTTAATCGTAAAACCTTGAATGTCGATGACTCAAAAAATCCTCAAATATCAGTAAAAACGACAAAATCACAAGCAGGAAATATTTTAATCGCGAAACTGAAAATGTGTAAATCGTGTATCTTAAAACAAATGGAAATTGAAGACTCTTGAAAATAAACAAACCTAAAAAAAATTAGCATATCACATAATCTTAAATTCCACCCAAATAATGAATCAAGGTTAACTGCAAAGACGGAAAATCGATAATCTCTGAAAATCAGCAAACAAACCGCGAATCTTAAAACCCTACATAACAAATAACTTTTAAATTCGAGCAATTAATTTAAAATTCAAAATCTTTAAAAAAAAAAAAGACAAATCTTGTAACTTTGAAGGAATTGGATATTTGCGGAAAAATTATAGAACTCTTGAAATCAGCAAATCTGAAATTTACAATGGGGGATTTTAATATTAAAAAATCGGCTGATCGCTAAACCTCGAAATAAACGATAAAAAAAGCTTATCTTCATAAATCTACATAAATCGAAACTTCCAGTAAGTGGCAAACCAGAATTTTCAACTAACTCAAGCATAATTCAGATTTTTCCATCACTAAAAAAATCCAAGTACAATTCTGTGTACAGGCATCAGCCAAAACCTGGAAAGTCAGATGTTACAATGAGCCCTGTTGAAAATAAAACAAAACGCGGCAATCCTGACACGTTGAGTTGTAACATCACCGATAGAAAAGCAAAAGACATGTATTTGCATGAGAGAAAAAGTTCTTAATATGCCAGCAATGTTCTCGTTAAATCTCGGCGAAAGTTAGACCCACTGGTGAAAAATAGCTAATTTAGAGACTTTGACCTGAAAAAAGATATTTTTAGAGACACTTTAAAAAAATAGAGACTAATAGCTAGAAAAGAGACTAGTTCCTAGGCCTGATCATGTGACCTCCAATGCTAACAACAGGACGCAAAAGGAGAGCAAAATTGGAAGGGTATGGGGCCAGTGTTGCCACCACTTTAAGGAGAAAAGAGCTACAGAAAAATAAAATTTAATTCTAAAATTTCAACAAAAAATACTAGCTGCATTTTTGGAATATTTTTAAGGACTTATTTAAAAAAACGTTAAACACTTTTCTCGTATTTTTGAAGTATTTTTTTGTAATTTTAGAATTAAATGGTGTTTTTTCATAGAACATTTCTCCTTAATGTGGTGGCAACACTGGCCCCTTGCCATAACATTAAGGAGAAAAATACTACGCACAAATCACATTTACTTCCAAAATTACAAAAAAAAAATACTAGAAAAGCATTTCACGTTTTTCTAAAGTCACTAAAAATATTCCAAAATGCTCCACACAGGTTATTATTCGTCGGAAATGT
Source organism: Hylyphantes graminicola (assembly GCA_023701765.1). Taxonomy (NCBI): domain Eukaryota; kingdom Metazoa; phylum Arthropoda; class Arachnida; order Araneae; family Linyphiidae; genus Hylyphantes; species Hylyphantes graminicola. Next base: position 74,813,510 of record CM043114.1, on the reverse strand, counting down.
TGGCTGCATGGGCCGTTTGTAGGTCGGCAGTTAGTTTGGCGATGCCCGGACCCGAACTCGGGACCTTTCGCATGCTAGGTGGATGCCTAACCGACTGGGTTCCCCAGCCTGCGGAGCAATCAGATATGAAGAGAAAATTTCAGCCGTTTTATTTTGTCTTCATCTGATTGTTCTGCGCATTTTAAAGCTCCGCCCATGGTCGTGGCTTCTGAGCAAGGAAACTATTATGAGTTTAACTATGGCAGTTAACTAAACAAAGAAAAACAATAATCTCTCACAAATACTGTCAAAAACTTACTTTTGTTGCCTATCTGGTGCATTTTCACCAGACACCAAGTGTAGCAATGCCTGATAAGTGTCTTTAAAATTACTGTGCTCTTGGTTGAGATCCGTTAGGCTTTTTTTTAAGAACTCGTTTTCTTCCTAAAAATGTATATGATAGGGGGGAACAGGTCAATTTTAATATAAATATATGAGGAAAATACCTTCAATACAATCTAGAACAAAAATTTTAATGAAAAGAAAAAACTTCATTTTATTTCCAAATAAGTAAATAATCTCCTTATATTTTGTTTTAAAAAAAGATCTACGAAGCTATTCAAATAAATTCATAAGTAACAGTAATTTTTCACTAGTGTTTCAATAAAAATGTAAATTAAAGCCATAAATTTTCAGCCATAATACTAATTATGTGCTACAATGTAAATCGTCAGCCGCATTACAGCGATATATGTTAAGTAGTTAACTGAAGTAAACTAGCAATATTTTTTATTAAATAACAACTTTTTGATGTAACAAACTAAAATAAGATATGGCCATTAGATTTTTAATATACATACCTTTTGTAATTCTAAGTTTCTTTTCAAATTTTCAATCTGGGTATCACGTTCAACTAATATTGTTGAATTATTTTGTACACTGTTCTTTAAAGAATTGTTCTGAAAAAATACAAATCTTAATGAATAGATGTTTTTATTTTGCATAAAAATCAGGGTTCATACTTTATACATGATAATGAAATTCTGGAGTTTTTCAGGAGTGCAGCAATGTTAAATCAGGAGGTAAAGAGGAAAAAAGATTCGTCTAGTGACTTCACTGTACTTCAAATGATGAAACAGAAGAAGAAAATGTTCTAAAGAGTTGTAAGGTACGTACATTTGGGGATATTATTTAGTATCACAATGTCTGAACTCTACTTTTTTTCTGTGATGGACTTATAGTGAACTGTCAGTAGTGAACTGTCAGAAGCAGTAGACTTATTCTGAATAAAGTACAGGAGAAAACGACAGAGAAAGGAGAAAAACAATTCCTGTCGGTAATTTTTTCATGAGATGGAAAAAAATATCAGGAGCTAATTCACAAATTTCAAGAGTTATAAGGGTCCTAAGAAAAAAAATATGAAATTCAGAAGTTTTTATGGAATTTCAGGAGGTGTACCCTGAAAAATGTAAAAGTATAAAGAGAAGCAGGGCTGTATTGGGGACGTACTGCCTATACCATGTTTTTTTTTAAGGTAGAGAATACTCTGTGATTATTTTCCAAATTAACGTATACCCTTTAATTTTTTAATGAGTTTGACACAAAAAATCTGTGCCAGGATCTAAAACCTCTTCCATTGACAATATCAACTTTGTTCTGCTCAACGGCAGAGTATGAACGGGGCTTCAGTTTAATGAACATCCTAATAAGTGATTTGAGGGCATCTTTACAGATTTCTAATGTTTAAGTTTAGTGTTCATTAATGCTAATGGCCACCAGTTGATCTGTTTGTATCAAAGAGGTATGTGAGATCATGGTTGGTAAGCCATCGGGCAGCGACTGATGTCCAATCAAAAGCAGTACGAGGGCGAGAAGAAAAGAGTCTCGCTCTGTTGTCTATAATAATAAAAGAAAGAGTCTGTCTGTGTGTATGTATGTCTGTGGATTGCAAAACACCTACTTAGAATGCTCTAAAAAATTCGAAATTTTTAATATAGATTCCTTTTAATACCTACGTGTGCACCTGAGGCTTAGTTTTTTCATATTTGTTCTATTTTTAGAGAAAATTCGAAATAACTGGAAAAAAATACACCACTTTCGCTCAAATCCGATAGCTTTTTTTCTTTCGCGTTGTCATTGGCTTAAGAAATTAAATTAAGCTCAAAATAATTCAAATTTGAAATGTTTATTTTATTCTTTTGCCATTATATTTAGAAACTACATTATTTATTTAAAAAATAATTTATTCAAGGATATCGCGGTAGGTCTGTTTATGATTATTTAATGTCTTCATTTTTTCGCCAAATGCATTGCCAAACTTGCTAAAATGTTACCTAAAAAAGCGCCAGATGGGTAAAATTTATTTTGTTTAAATAATTAATCTGGTTGATTTCTCCAAGATCATCGTGATTGACCTGAAAATGTCAGGGTTTGTAGCTATATCTATATTTTCTCGCCAAATTATTACCAAAAATGTGCCACTGACCTAAGAGTTTTTTTGGGGTTTTTTTTTCTGGCTGTTACCAAGTCATCGTGTTCTAGAGCTGTACCAAACTATCAAAGACTGTTGAATCTTCATTTTTGCGCCAAATATGTTATCAGAATGACGGAAGGAGTGCAAACATTTTGTATCCTCAAGTTCTTCTACATTAATGTTCGAATCTGACAAACCACTGGTTTTGGTAAATTTCAGGTAGTCAATCTTATTGAAGCAGAGAACAACTTTTCAATATTCTTTACGACACCCATATTCCATTAAGTTAACGGGTTCCCAGCAAGGCGGGACCATACTGCTAGTTTGGGATATTTTTTAAAAAATAATAATTTGCTCATTCTCCACATTTGTATGTAAAGTTACCTTTCTTTTTCCTTCGAATTAGTCCAGAGCAAGATTTAAAAGATAGGTTTATTTTATGTGCAGCTTAAACCAAGTTTGTTTTTTCTATATCTTAAATTACAGTTTATGCAGATTTGTAAATTTTATTACCAGAGAAGGTTATATAGATAGACATGCACATTATATCCCCACCCTTTATTATTTAGTAAAAACAAATATATCTCCATTTTTAATTTTTTAGTTATTTTGAAGTTATTCATTCGACGAAAACATTTTAAAATTCATCACTCAAGTTCATTTTAAGTTGTTTTATTGAAGAAAAATGCATAAAAACGTATCTATCATGTTACAAATTGAAAGTTAAACAATCATAATTGAAAAGCTTAGTGGAAGAATGTGCTGTGACATTTTTGAAAAATTTAGATTTTGCTGTTTTAATGAACATGTTATTAATGAATAAGTCTTCTTCTATAAAGTTTCCCCCTTTTAATAAACTTATAATTAAATATATTTTTTACTGTTTACAAGTAGGTACTGTTTTCAGCGGATGTAAGAGCAAACTAAAAACCTTGAAGTTCATTTCTCATGTTCACTTTTTTGTCACTTAGCATGTTCTCCCGTTGAGCTCATCAATTTTTAATCAGTTTCACATCAAAAACTTCTTTATATGAAATTTTAAATTTATCAAAGTAATATCTAATTTGTGTTTGGTAGCAAGCTTACAGTTAAAATTAAAATAACTTATATCATTCTTAACTTAGTTTTTTTTAAAAAAATAGTACCTCATTTTTCAAAGTTTCATTTTCTTGAACTAACTGCTTGATACGCTCCTCAGCAACTTTGCTTGGCTAAAAATAAAATGGTCTCTATATTATACATGTCGAAAAAACAGCAGTAATTTAACAATATTAAAAGATCTAAAGATATGAATACGAAATTACTGATAGGAAAATTATATCCAAATTATTTTTAAAAAATAAGAAAATATCACTGCTTAGCTTAATAATAATCAATACAAACGCTATTCCTTTAATTGAAATAGTAAAATGGCAGTTTCAAATTCTTCACATGCCTTAGGCCCATTTTAATCACAGGCAAACAACAAGTTGCACCAAAGATGATAAAAGTATATTTTGTATGGGTAAATAATGTTTTGCCGAGTTTGTATTATTTATTTGTATGGCTTTAACTGTAAATTAATACCATTTTAATCTTTTTATTTCTCCTTTATTATCAACGTGTCACAAATAAACAAATATATAACCATTTCATATGAAGTTTTCTCAGGAATTTCATCCCCAAAAAGCCCTTTTAGCACTTTTAAAATAGAAAATATTATAAGTTCATTAAAATATTTAGGTCCGCCAATAGGGGAACTGTTAGGAGGTACTGCAAAATTTTTCAAAATGTCAAGTGGTACGCAGGTTTAAAAAGGCTGGGAATCCCTGCCTTAGGTTATCTAGTGCTATTCAGGAGATAAATAGTTAATGGTTTAAATCAGTGTTAGAAATTGGATGGAAAAACTTAGGAGAAATTAGGGCTGATAACTTGAAATAAGAGCAAATTCATCACATTATCTGGGAAACTTTAGGAGAAAAATATATACATTGAAAAAATGCTATTTTTTATACCTCACCACAGTTTAAATATGCAGCATACAAATTTTTACGGGAAAAAGAGTAAATAGTTCTCATTTTCGAGTGTGAAAATTGAATAAAAAAAGGTATTTCACACGCAATAAACCACTGTATTTATTGTTTCAAGACATATTGGTATTAGTTTTATTAGTTTTTTTTTCAGCTTAAGTGTAATATTAGTTATTTTTTCTATCAATTTTGACGTAACAAGGCAAACGAATATTAGAGTATCTCAAAGGGGCATCCAATCAGAGCAGGCAAAACTTCGTCGCCTGCCCTGAATGGATAGTGAGGTTTATTTACTCAAGACGTTTCCTCCGCGGCTGCGTGCGCAACTGCAAACTTAATCTGTGGTGGACTGTAGGAAATTTATCCACAAACACTGGACATCAACAACTGGACATCATCAGATTTCAAGATGGTCATAAATACACACACCGAGAATCCCCCTATTTCATCAATTTTATAGCTGCTGGTTTTCCAAAGTTTTATCAATGTACAATCACTGAAGTTTCTAGATTTTACAATCACCCAAGTACATTGTAATTTATGCATCTTCAGAGTTTTGTGATTTTATAATAACATAAAAGACTTTTGACATATTCAAGATTGTTGACAATTTGTGGTTGTGAGATAATTATTTTCAGCAAACAACTTTGGAAATCACTTTTAAAAAATGAGAATGTCTTTTTTAAAAAAAAAACCATTGTGATGACTGCGAACAAATTTATTTTTAAGTCGCAAAATTGTAGGATTTGGTCGCATGGCTCTTAGATTCATAGAACAATTCATAGAACATTCAAAATGTATCAAATGCTTCAGACGTTCTCTTGTTTTAAAAAAAAAGGTAGAACAGGGTTGATTTAATACGAACCAAAATTGTTCAGCAAAAAAAGTACGATTACATATTTTGAAAAATAAATCCAACTTTGTAAGTAAGCATTTTTTGTGTATTTCTTTATTTATGCATACACTTCATATTTTAGCACACAAAAATAATACAGTGAAACCTCTGAGAGCAACCATCCTCCCGTTCCCTAAAAAATAGGTCGTAAATGGAGGTTGGTTGCTCCTAGAGTGTACAAAGAGTGAATTAGCTAGAAACTTTAAATATCATTTTACAAAGTGTTATGAACCATTAAAAAAATTATAAAAATCAATTTATCGTTACATTTACTTATTAATTCGCAAATAATGTACACAAAATTACACTAAGTTACTTTTGAACAAGTATCTAGTACATGTGTTTTAAAAAATACTACACTAACTTATTTTAACAAACTAGTATTTGTAATAATCAAAATTAGCATAATTAAATTTCTGACTAATTCAATTTTTCGCAAACAACCTCCTTTGTGTTGGAAAAATTTGATTTTTCATAAAATGGGATTTGAAACCGGTCGTATGGGGAGTGAGATCTGGTCTCTCCCAGAGTGGCTTTTAACATGGACTAAATAGGGGGGGAAATCGGTGCCTTGAAAAATTGGTCGTAAGTCGAGGTGGTCGTTTAATGGAGGTGGTCGGTCGTAGAGTTTTCACTGTAATTCCAAAGTCTTTCAGTTAGGCCGAATTTCGGATAACTGGGACTCTAATGTTAAAGTTTCATTTATACAGAAATCAAAACCTGTTTTGTAGCCTTCAAGAGTGCTTTAAGTCCCTCGATTTCCCTCTGCTGCGCCTTCTCCGACACTTTCAGCCTCTCCACTTCGCTGATTAGGTCTTTGTGGTTCCTTTCAAAAGCCAAGTCAATCTCTCTCATCAGGGTGTAGAGCTCTTCTTCGCAAGTGGATGTCATCCCCTCGATGGTTGGCAGACTACAACAGAGAATGTGGTAAGTGTTGGTAGAAGGGTTTGTATTTAACCCTTTCAGTCCCAATGACAGTCTGGCATCATTGTTTAAGAAAAAAAATTCTTATCGTCTATAGCCATTTATGATATCAAAAGGCACATCATTCGATTCTTCAAACTTTTTTCTTTTAGAAAATATTTTTTATTAATCCCAATAGATGTTAGCCCTATTATTATTTTTTAATTATGATCAGAAACATGATGATGCCAAATGGCATCACTGGGAATGAAGAGTTAATCACAAAATGCAAACAAATCAAACAGTTTTGCAACTTCAAAATAAATTTAGTGGCAGTTATTGCAACTAGATCTTTTTAAATTTCACAATCAGTTTTTTAAATGTAGTTTTCAAAGATCTTGCCGGAAAAAAAATCAGATGAAAGTTGCAAATTGTCAATGATCCTGAATACATTGCAATTTTGGTGTGATCCTAAAATCACAAAACTCTGGTAATACATAAATTGTATTACTATAGCAATCGTAAAATCCAGGACCTCTGTTTATCATAAATTCTTAAAATTTGGAAACTGCTACTGCTAAGAAATTGAGAAACTTTGGTGATTCTATACACATGCCATGCAATACATCGTACAAATTTCTATAAAATTCTAATATTCAGTTCTTAATATTTCTCAGTTAATTTCTTGAAAATTCATTGAACAGTTCCCTGTTTTAATAGGCGTCAATACATTCTGTCCCAGAGAAATTGCAGATACAGCAGACTTTGTTTTGACATTTGATCCATTCTTCTCACAACCATTAAAAATATAGTCGCTTTCTAATTAGGCCTCAAGATGTGACTGTGAGGTAAATAATAAAGCCATGGCTTACAAGATTGTTATACAATTAAAAAATTATTTTTTTTAAATCTTTTATTGAAAAAATTACAAATCTGATATATAATATAGTAATTATTGGTTCTTTTAAAGCTTTAAAGAGACATGTTTATTTAATGAAACATGAGTAAAGCTTGATTTACCATTATAAATAACAAAAACTTAAGAATTTGAGTCAATCAAAAAAGAGAACAAGTCCTGTTTGGGAATTTTTCAATGTTTTAGAAGATGAAAACATGAAGAAATTTAAAAAAATTTAAATTTGACTATTCGGCCGAATAGCAAAGCTATTCGGCCAAACCGAATATTCTGCTAAAGTGGCCGAATACCGAATCGTAACCGAATATTCGGTGCATCCCTAGTGTTGACCTTATACACGGAGTTAAATTTGGGTTTTTGTTTGTTTACATAGACACGACTGGGTTGTGTTTTGATAAAATCATATTCACTGCCCAGCTCAACTAGATTTACCAGAAACTTTGCTTAAAACATTGATTTGTGTCTGGGTTAACACATAACTCAAGTGTTGAACCATACACAGAGTTGAATTTTGGGTTTTTGTTTACAAATTTGTTTGACCTTTAATGAGAGAACAGTCAAAGTAATATTTTGATCTATGTCTACTTATTTCAAGGTTTTTTTTTACTTGCAAACCTTCAACAACCTTAAAAGATACTTTTACACAAAATTTACATGTATTTTGAACGATTCTTACTGTTGTAAGTTAAAAGACAGGTTTAAAATTACTAACATGCAAATTGGCACTGTGTTTAGGCTATCATGCCCTTTTAAACTTTGTGGTCCAAAATTGTGCTTATTTTGTCTAATTTTTCATGTATAGCACTGCCAATTTTAGTTAATATTAAAAACAATTTGACCAAAAAAAGGTTTCTCGAAGTTTGATTACCTAGTTCAGCCAAATACTGTTACAGTAGAACCCCGATTATCCGAGTTAATGTGGACCGAGACTAGCTCGGATAACCAAAAAACTCGGTTAAAGCGAAAAATGTAAATAAGACAATTGTGTATGGCTATTGGTTAGATATATATTTTAACAACACAAATGTTATACAGACCACGTGCAATTCATAATTCATATGCATGACATTTATAGAGTTCTTTCACTTAAAAAAGTCTGTAATTGTTTTTTGTTTTGTGTTATTTTGGCGTTTCTCGGCAGCAATGTTTCACAATTTTTTTTAAAGGATAACAGGATTGCTGGTGTAGCTTATTCTTGTTGTTCTATATATTATTTTTTCGGTAGTCGTCGGAAAAATTCTAGAAATATTTTAAAGCTCGGTTAAAGCGGAAAATCGGATAATCGGGGCTCGGATAATCGGGACTGTACTGTACTAGTAACAAAAACCATAAAATTCATTGTTTTTATGTTATTTTTTCAGCGTCAATAAATTCTGGAAGACAAGTTGTTTCCATTCATGCGTCACTTAACACAACTCATGTGGTTCTAAAATACGACGCCCGTCGCCAATAGCCCTCGTGTAGCTCTAGTGCGATGATAATTTAAACCAAACCAAACCTTAACACAACTCAAAACTTTTTCTGACATTTTTTTTGTATGATAAGATTCAAATTTGTGACATGGAAGCCTTTCTGTAAATCAAATGTATAAAATTACGATTTTCAAATAATATTTTATTTTTAAGACTAAAACTAAGTTTGGAAGATTTGTCTCCAAATGCATTAATAACAAAATAGTTAACTTGACTCATACCTCACATTTGGACCAAACGGAACGTTCTTTTCCATTTTCTGATTACACGCAAATTCGGCGATGTTTCCAAGGTGACAACCTTGTCACAGTTAAGGTAAAATTTATTTTTTCCTAATCATAAAATTCAAATATTTTCAATTTAGCGAGATTTTCAACAAGTCGCTCGCCAAGGGGTGGTCTGTTCTAGGATTTTACCAAATTTTAATTTAATCTATAATAAAATAAATGGTCAATTGGCTTTAAAATACATTCCAATTTTTTATTTATGAAACAATTTAGGCAAGAAATTTTAAACATTTACACCTTCACTCGATGTTTTCAATTTGCATTCAAAATAAATGCCAAAACCAAAACAATAAACAATGCCAAACAGTCGCAGTGAGGGAGCAAGCTATCGAAATCAATTAGGTTTGGTTTATTTGATGTCTCACTAAAACTTCATGAGGACTATAGATGACGAACCTCAACATTTCGCACGGTCAAGTAACAAAGCAGGCACCTGATCGGAACGTTGGCACCCAACGCCACCTTAACAATTAAATATATCTTTAACGAATTAACTGCTTAAAAGTTCATTTTTTAAGCATAAAAATGACTTTTTGACTGATTTTTTGAATGTTCCAAGTAAAATTGGCCACACTCGTGCAACCGATCTCATCCAATCAGCGATCGTCAGGGGTGCAGAGGAAAAGAGGCGAGGAAGAGGGGTGCAACAGCTCTATATACTTTACTTATATTCTATATTATATACACTTTTTAAAAATGCATGTTCTTTTTTAAAATTAAATTCAAATTATTGCCGCATTCTAACATTAATTATAAAATTTCTAATTCGACATTCTCCTGTAACAAATATTTAGGGTACATGTAACATTGTATAATCTTATGAAACTAAATAAAGCCACAGAATTATTTTATTTAATAACTAAAGTGTGCATTTTATAAATAATAACCCACGGCTATAAGGCTATTAGCAAGCAATATATATATAGATCCCATTATCTCTAATGAGGCAACTCTCATCCCAATGCCTTGCTATAACATTTTTTTTTTTTAAATTGTTTTTGTTACAAAGCTTTATTTTTCTTTTTGATTTAAATATGCACTCTATGATTTACAAAAATATTTACAATTTTAGTGATCAATTCGCAACATTGAGGGAAATCTTGGAAATGCTCCATTACAGTTATTATTAGAAGATTTAGTAAAGTTTTAAAATTTATTTTTGCATGTAGTATTTGCTCTTCATTTAATCAATGAAAAGAAAATAATAATATGGTGGAAGCCGTATATATATTACAATATAATATAAATAACGAGAACACTGTAAAGAGCATTTATTTTCATTTTCAGCATTTCTCTTGTTACTCAAGACCAGGAACATGAAATAAATCATAGCTAACATTTCGTCATCTTCGATGAATGATGATGAAGTTTGATCTTTTTTCTTTCAGTTTTGAAAAAGGTTGCTTAGCAGTTACATACTTATTATTAGATAAATTATTTTTACAAATAGAACAAATTTACTTCGATTTAAGATAGTATTTGCAATACATCTACATAAATAATATAGTGCATTTTCTTCACTTTCTGGCAGGGTACATTTACAGTTCCTATAGAATTTTTTATCTTTGTTAAAATCAATATCAAAGAATATTTTTTCAGTTTATGTTGCATTAATTAAAGGAGGATTACATATTTCAATGTCACTGTTCTCAAAATCGATGTCAAAACTAAGGTTACATTCCTTACAACTATCATTCACACTATTATATTCAGAAAATAAGTGAAACGTTGGAGTACCATTAGTTCATCGGCGTCATCATAAGTATTGCCTTTAATACCAAAAACGAAGTATTGAGAAAGAATTATCCATCTCAAGCAAGTTTTGAATTCCTTACAATTGGGAACCTTAGAAAAAAGATTCTCGATTGCGTCCTGAGAAAATCTCGAGAGCAAAACAAATTTAAAATTAGAATTCAAGATACATTTTAAGCAAAGCTAACATGGATGTAGTTGTTAAAGTTATTCCAGCTTGGAACAGGTTTCCATAATCCTTTAATACCAGTTTTTAAATTAGAAAAAAGCCAGACAATGCTGTAAAGAAAAGAAAGTTTCTTTATAATCATGCTTTGCCAAACTGAGAGACAATGAGTATGACCGTGATGATATGATGGCAAACCACTTTGCAACTGTTTCAAGAAACAGATTCATCTAGATTTTTTAGATCGACATATTTATTGCCTTAGGGATACAGCAACAGCATGATTTAGCAAAACATGTGCAAGGCCAAACTTTTATTGTATTATAATGCCCAATGTCTAAGCAACTTGATGTTAATTGTGGGCATAACTTTAAATCACTCTGATTTTCTAATGTAAGCAGATCTTTTATATGTTCAAGCAAAACTTCCTTAGTTGGTAAATTGTGTTCTTTTACTACTTCTGGTGGCAAGTTAACTATTTGCTCCTGAAATATATGATTGTGAAGGTTTTTTTAAAATGTGAGGAGCATCAGCAATTACGTACAATTTTCGAGAATTACTTACAGGATGGGAACAATAAGCTTGAATGTTAATATCTTTAACTTTCGTCCTTTTTTTTAAATCCAAATTGCACATTCTCTCAAAAAAAAGCCTGATTATGAGAACCCATATCTGACACTAAAGAATCAATAATAAGTACGATGAATTCACAGTTTGGTATAACGGTATAACCTTAAAACATTTCTTTTTTCGAAGTAATGTGACAAAAAGATTGACCTGTAAAGTGGCAACCGACAACTTGCTTCCACCTTGTTGACACACTCCCTATTTAAAAAAAATGTATGTGTTTCAACTTCTTCACATTGGCTAAAATATAATTGGCACTGGTATAGTAGGAGTGCCAATTACACATTTTGTGGAAGCATCAAAAATTAACCCTTCTTTCATTTGCATTTTATCAAACATAATACTGACAAATCACTCCTTAAGATGCATATAGAAGCTGTTTTCAGTTTTAACAAATTCAAAACTGTGAAATGCCAAACATGTGAAATTCCTGGCTTTAATACAAAATTTTGAATCCCTCTTTGGACAGTTCTTTGGTACACAGTGGACAGTTCTTTGGTTCTTACATAAGTAAATACATAAAGCTTTTTCGATGGTTTCATCAGACCATACCATTCGCTTACTGTAGCCTTTTTCCATGCAATTTAATTGATCATTAGTAAACAAAACAGAAAGTTGCTTTTTTAAATTACTCAATTCTTGTTCCTTTCTATGAAACTTCTTTTGAAGGAGATTCAATTTTCCTTTAAGACTTTTCATTTCTGATGTGGCATCTCTTTCCAAAGTGCAATTATCAATTGTAAGTAGCCTTTCATCTCCTTGCAGTCTATCCAGCAACTAAAACACACAAAAAAATAATAAATTAAATGATAATAAATTAAATAAAACGGCTGTTTTCATTAAAAATATACTGAAGCATAAAAAATTGTAGTAAAATAAATTAAATATTTTACATAAATATTGCTCTGTAATGTCTCAACAAATCGTTTAAATTTTGAATCCTTTGTATTTAAAATTCAAAAAATGAATACTGAAACTTGATTGTACCATAGATTGGTAAGATGATCACTAATTATTGGACACTTTTTTTTTACCTGGTAAAATTCGAGCTTCAAGTACAGAAATTTCTGCAGGCTCTTGATCACCATCTACAAAATAATTTCATTCATTCCTTGAATACAAAGAAATTAACTTCCAATGACTGAGTTGTCAGAATGTCCGTTTCTCATCAAAAAGATTCTGGGTTCCAAACCCAGCCATCCTATAAACCAATTTATTTTGGAGAGAAAAAAACTACTGACGGGGTACAATATATATATATTTTTTAATATTGAACAGTGTGGGACGATAAGGGAACATCTAGGCTTTAACAAAATTGAAAATTTAAACTTTTTTATAAAATATTGTAATTTTACCTGGTAAATAGTGTAACTGAACATCTTCAATTTCAGAAGTGTTTGCAGGTAATATGCTTCCTACAAAAAAATTTCAATTAATATAAATAATTAAATGTGCAAAATTACTGAAGAGTAAAAGTGCATATTGATTTACATAATCTATAGTTATTATAAAAGGATATATGATGGCTAGATTAAGTCATGCATTAATTTAACTATTTTAAATATAGGTTTGGTTTGGTTTTGAATTATCATCGCACTAGAGCTACACGAGGGCTATTGGCGACGGGCGTCGTATTTTAGAACCACAGTCAGGTGACGAGCCAACACCTGAACAGGCACCCAACACAACCGTTAAGGGCGACATCGTATGCAGCGTTAGGACTTTGAAGGATATTTAACGTGCACTCCCTTACACGGGGTATTATTCGTCGGACATTTTTGGCTGCACGGGCCGTTTATAGGTCGGCAGCTATTTTGGCGATGCCCGGACCCGAACCTGGGACCTTCCGCATGCTAAGAGAGTGCTTAACCGACTGGGCTCCCCAGCCCATTTTAAATATAGGAATGTAAGCCAATGTAAAAAAGGGTTTGGCATTCAAATGTGTGCTTTGCAGGTATAATAATGAATGGTGCTATAAATTAAACTTTTAAACTTTTTACCTTCTATATAACCTGTTGGAATGTCAGCAAAATCTTTCTATAATACATATTTAAAGGATCTCTTTGCTTTTAAAGGTGGCCGATGACTAAAAACTGAAGGTACAGCTGTTTGTTAAAAAGGAGTCTTATCAGCTCTGTGATTTTCAAATTGATCGCCTGTAAAATGCATCCTATTTCAAAAATTAAATTATGGTTATAATAGAATAATAAGAATAAAATAAGAATAATAATAAATATAAGAATAAAATAATACAATACAATAAATTCTTAAACAATTTATTTATGATTATTTTTTTAAAAATGAAATATGTAAACTTGCAAAGCCATTCATTATTTTTACTATTTTCTTCATAAACATGAATATATATTAACATCTTTTAAGCAAATAAAAATAATAACAATATCCTTGATAGTTCCCTTAAAAAATAGTATGGAATCATAACTTTATAACGAAATAAATGTAATAATTAAATAAATTTAATATTAATTTAAATCACTTCAGAAGACTTAAATTAAAACATTTTAGATTTCAGTTTATAACCTATCATTAGTTAAGCAAAATTGTATGTTCAAAACAGCAATAAATATTTTGACAGGTGGGCATATTAACGGTAATATTTTTACTTGCACTCAAGAAAAGTGTACTGTTAAGAAACTTGAATAAACGAGAAAAACAAAAATTAAACTTACCTCACACAATTTGGTATGTATATTTGGCATCCACTTATCCCCGGAAGTCCTTTGCAACCAAAGTTTCCTTTGTTTTTCATTTTGCTTCCCAACTGGTAAGCGATATAATTAAAATCCTTTTTCTGAACCGTTTGCGCATCCAAAAGCACAACAAGCCGCCATATTCATGCGAAATAATTTTTCAGCTATCAAAACCTAGCTTGGTAAAAAATTATCTGAACATAGTTTTGCTGAAACAAAAATGATGACACTCACAAGACCGCAATTCTGAACTAAATCTCCATTCAAAACCTCCCTGCCGACTAAATCCCCGTTCCCCGAAAGCCCCAAAATGTCGCATCTTTCACACGTGACTCTCGACGTCCAATTGAGAAACGAAGCGGCAATCCTATCGGACCGTTATTTGTTCATTTCGATTGGTTTTTGTTCAGTAAAGTCGCCAGAATACGGACTTTTGCAGCGATTTCGGAAAGTTCGCCAATTGTTACCGTACAGTAAATTTCTACCCCTGAACTTTAAGTACTACTATAACTCCTATGTAATTTTGGAAATCTGAATTCGGAGAAAATGGTCTCAATCCTTTATAATATAAACAGACAATTGAATTAGACTTTCAATCACAGATGGGCCCTGAGTAGATAGAGGACAGACGTGCTCGTCAAATCTGAGGAGTCCAAAGTCACGACGGCGTTAGCGTACGATGTTGCTTAAAGTTCTGTTGGGTTTTGTTTTGATAACGTTGGTTGGTAGACCTATATTCAGATAAGCGCGCTTGGTCAGCACACAAACCTGATTCTCTACCAACCAAAACAAAAGTATTTCAAGAAAAAGGAAGAAAAGACTATGGCACTATTGCCAGATCCTTCGTGAAATGACCCTATAAAACTAGCGTACTTTAATTTCCTTGTCAGATCTTCAAACTCGCAAAGTAGTCAGGGTCTGAGATATTTTACACCTATGAAACAGAAGATTTATTGTACATTAAAGGAAATACAATACATTTGATACGAATGAAATACAATAATGGAAGATGTCTCTAAGCCCTTGGTATTACAAAGGAAATTTTGTATGTGCTAATTCTCAATTTTTAATAAATTCCAATTTGCCAAAATTCTTTCATTTTCAGGCATTACGTTAATTTTTGTGAAACGAGAAATCGATACATAGCAATTGCTAATTCAGGCCTTTCCTTAGCCAGATCAAGCCACTTTCCAGTTTCTTGAATAGCAGCAGCATTCACACAAAATATTTTTTTAGCAGCCACCATCAGTTCTTGTTCGTTATGCAAGTCACATAAAACTAATACATCACAAATATTATTGACATTCAGATTTTTTAAAAGAAATGCAACACAAATATCCCTTAAACCCTGAAGATTGTATTTGTCCGCGATGGAATAAAGTTGGATGCCTGAATCTGGTGTTAAATCTTCAACTTGCTCACAGTAAACGTACCGAAGCATAGCCTTGACTACAGAAATATCAAAATCGGATATCTGGATACAGTTGGTGATACTTTCTTTCATGTCAGTGGTCAACATGGTGCTGAATACCGAAGAACGAGAGCATAAAATAATCTTATGGCATTTCAGCTCTTCATCGCCAACTTTAATGATTAAGTCGGAAAGCATTTCGCTTTCATACAGATGTTGGAGACTTCCAATCAGAGAAGTAGGCTGTTTGGAAACAGAAGATGTGGATTTATCAACAATCAACTCCTCTGTCACTTCAGATGTTGTATCACCAAATGATACTTTCATATCACACTTCACTGTCAATGTATCATTTGGCAGAAGCAATGATCGTTTATTTTCCAACAATTCATTTCGGCCAATAAATTCAAACCATCCATCAAAGTCAGGGTTATCCGTGTCGAAGGTTTTTATGGTATTTTTAGAACAGCTTTGTGTTTTATCAGAAGCAATGATACTTATCTCGTATGTAACACTGTGTGAGCTTGCTTCAGCGCTCATTCGTTTCAAGAATATTCCTATATGCGGTACAGATTGGTTATTTTTCTTTTTATTTGGAAACAGATTCAAACACCACATTGGGCCTGAAGATTTACCAGCTGTAAAGTTAGGACTGGTCAAATATTCAGCATCTTTGAGAGAGCACAAACTAAAATTTTCAATTGACCATGTGAAAATGCATGCTTCCGTTACGATTCGGGTATGGCCTTGAACTTCTTTCACGTTTTCACACATCTCGGTAATTGCAGTAAAAATAATAACAAATAAAAGAGCAAAAAGTATGTAAATTCCACGAGATGGTTAAGTTTAAGCGCAGTTCTTATCTTAGATAAATTATATGGATAATGTTATCAATATGACAGGATCAAAATTGAAAAACTGTATGTCATGAATGATCATGTAATAGTTTTTGCCTGTCTAAATCTAATTTCAGCCTCCTAAAAGAAGCTTTCACACAGTCAATTACGCTTCGTAATTTAAAACTCTGGTCAGGTTGCGAGGTGGGCCATGATTCGTATTTGGTGGTTTCGTATTTGACAAATACACATATTCATTTTTTTAAAAATAATAACCTCATTCGCTTCCCCCTTTGAATTATTTTCCAAACAATATTATCGGAATACAAATGAAATTCCGATAATATTATTTGAACCATTAATGACAAAGTGGTAAAAATTGTATGATTGACATTCTTTTCATTCAAATGGTTACATTATTTAGTATACGAGTCAAAATATTAAAGTTTCTGGAATTAATTTTTATAAAGGGAAGCATTTTAAATACTTGCATCACATGAAATATTTTTACCTGGTTACATCAGGGCCATGTACTGCGAGTTCATTGGTTGCTTTCTTTGACAAAATGTTGAAACACGCTTATTGGTTTTTTAAAGCGTCACGCGCTCCGAACTGCGAGTTCATTATGGTTGTTTTCTTTGACATCTCTTCTGGAAGCTCAAAATTCATTGCAGTCTAATTCGCACGTGAATTATTTTTAACCAATAGGATTTGATTTTTTTCACGCAATTATAAAAATTAGTGTATGAAAGATGAAACACGTGCGAAAAGTAAACTTTTTAAAACACGTGTCATTATTTCACTCGCTCGTGAAATAAAATCCACTAGTTTTAAAAAGTATTACTTTTCACACTTGTTGCATAAATAGCTATTTTTTCCCTGTTTTGGGGTGAATTTTTTGTAATCACTGTTTCTAAAAAGTATAACCTTACGCACGCATCTGATATATTAAAATTATAGTGTAAAAGTCGGATTCCATGGTATTGTTTTTAGTATATAGATTATATTAGCACAGAGCATTAAAGTCAAAAGAAAATTTAACTATTCAGTTACAGGCTACACATTGAACTCTAACTCAAAACATACAACATGCAAATGCATTACAATCTTTTCTTATTATGCAATTCCTTTTGATAAATGTAGACAATTCAAATGCTTCATCTAACCACTGAGGAATTAATCACAGTTTATAGAATTTATCAAGGAAAAATTAAGTAAACTTTGCTTTTGAAAAAAAGTTTTAAAAACGTTGGTAATATATAGTAGCTTCTTTTTTTTAAAAAAATGAATACTAGAATAAATGCACAAGGACCAAGCCACCTAAACCGTGATTTGACGTCAGTCTGACCAAATGACTAGAACTTTGTTGCAATTCCATCCGGCTGCCCTTGATCTGGTTATTATCAAAATGGACACAGCAGGCATTGGCCCTCTATGAGCTTTCCACCACTGGTTCCTTTTAGAATAAATGTAGGTCCCATTGTGAAAATATTGTGAACTCAAGATTCCATTAAAATGCAAAATAAAAACTTTTATTTCTTAGAGTTGCTGCATGTAGAAAATATACTAATTTGTTTACAAGTAATGTTTTACAAAATAATAAAGAGTATTCACACGCATGCAACATAAATATTTACAATATACAGTAGTGGAATGTGAACTAAAGACAGAAATAGTGAACCTGTGAAGCATAGCATTTTGTACATTTTTCCCGATGTTTCGACCACTTAAAAAAACCCCTCTAATTGGCTTGTTTCAGATGACGCAGCACCTAGTTTTCATTCTTTCTCTTCAGAAATTTCATTGGTTGTTTCACTCTCAATAATCGGCTTTTTTTTGCCTACGGACTTCTATTTTAGAGTTCTCCATGAGGAACTAGTTTTTTAATTCTTGCTATTTAATTTGAACAATATTAAAACTATAACTAGCAAGTTGTGTTTATCATGTTCCAAATTCGTATAAAATGTTAATGAAACTAGTGATTACTTTCAATCTATTACATTTCATGGATAGTAAATAGATATTTACGACGAAAATTTGAAATATACTACTGCAAAAGTTCGTGCGATCTTGAAATTTCTTTTAAATGTATGCAAATGCATCAAACATGCCAAAGTTAAAATAATCTTTAATTTTATTATGTAATATTAACAGCTCTTTATCAATGGAATTAAATTCAACTTGTGCTGGACCAAAAATTAAAACAACACCGATGTAACTGTTGCCACTCATGGTGAAACATACCCATTCATTAGTAAAATACATTTCAAATATAAAACACTTTAGCTGCCGCCTCAGTATGATGCATAATAATAAAAAAAACGAGACAGCACAAATAAAAAAATATTTCTAGAATTATTTCTCCAATAAAATATAGTTTTAAAATTAGTTAACTAATATTAAATTTTGTTCGAAGTGAAAGCTAAAATTATGCCTGTTTCAATGTAACTATCAGGAAAAGGAATAATACTGCTTTTTTTTAAATAGAAAAGGATATTAGGTAGTTATTTATTTCATAAACTAAAATCTACCCTAGGGAATAATCACATTTCTATATTGAGATTCATGAAATGTCAAACATTTGATAATTCAATTTTTACTATCAACATGATTATTTAAGCATTTTATTTTTAAAAAATGTACCAATGCGTTTTTATACAAGTTATTTTATCATAACATTCTTTTTTCATCACTCACACAAATATTTTTAAATAATGGAACTTGAATACAGCAGCATATTACAATCAACTTATTTTTTTACTGGACAGCAAGTTCCATTTTTAAAACCAAATATTACAATCACACAAATGGTTTTGCACATTTTTTAAATATATATATATATTTTTCATTTAGGCAGAAATCATTTTAAACAAGACATTTAACTTCCTGAAAGCACCAAGTTTCTTAATAAAGCACTCAAATACAAAATGAATAAACAAAAATACTAACTGCTTAACACATTAATGACGACTTAGCAAGTGCCATTACCACCCTCATTTTCAAATAAATACACTCAACTTGAAAGGTTTTTTTTCCCTTTTTGTGTAACTTAATTTGTCACACTTAAATTGTTCTGGACTATGGTCTTTAATTGCTTAATATTTCTTCACTTAAGCTCCCACATGGGATATCGCTTTGCGCAACAGATTGGATTTACTGTACGGTAACCCTTGGCGAACTTTCCAAAATTGCGCCAAAAGTACGTATTCTGGCGACTTTTGCCGTCACGCTCCCTATACTGCGCTAATAAATAATGGTCAGATGGTGTTGTCGGAAAATGTCATTGTTGTGAAATCAAAGAATTCGAATTCAGTCCAAATCAGATAGGTTGCCTCAAAAATTATTTATTGCCAAATCCAAAAAAAAATCTCGCCAAGGGTTATCATACAGTAAATCTGATCTGTTGTGGTCAGTGAGATAGAACATGTGGGAATTTAAGTGACGATTTGGTAATCCAGTGGCAAATTTTCTTGGCGGTCGCCATTAATGGGTTAATACACACAGTACGATATATCCACAAACAAGAAACATTACATGAAATTATAGAAAAAGCATCATAGTCCACCGAAAGAAAAAAAAAAGACTTTCATACACAAGGGTTCTGATAATTTTTGCTGTACTTACAGTGTTGCATGATTAACATTTGCAATTTTAAGCAGGGTTCCACTTAAAAATTTCAGCAAAATTTAGAGGCTTTTTTTCAGGAGGTTATTAGGTCTATAGATAAGTGTCATTCAGAAATTGTATTGTGATTTACAATTGACTTTTATGTCTTATATATGTGACAATGTTCATAATTTAGAGAGTTCGTCAAACAGCTGCAGTAAATTTTAATATTCATGGGGTAAAATTTATGGCTGTCCATTGCAACAAATAGCATAATCATCATAACAAGGGCAAATATTTTTGATTAACAGTAAATATAATAATCATGCTTGAAAGCTCCAATTGACTTTAACACTGTGACAATGAACCATGCAACACAATAAGTATGGCAAAAATTACAAGAATAATTGGGTCTGAAAAGGCTAAAGACAGGCACATTTTATCACACAACCCCAGTGATTTTTTTGTAAGTAAACCATTTGGCACTTCATTGCAGGAAAATTCGGCAAAAGAAAACATCAGATCAACACTCGCTCTACAGTCCAACAATTTTTTAGAAAAGATGTATCGTAAGTAAATTTCAGAAAGCTGATTTAACACTTGAAAGGTTTGAGAATAATATATTATTTCTTCCCAAATTTCAAAGTTTCTTTTATATATTATTAATAAAAAAAAGGGGGTCTGGAAGTTTATATGTTGAAAAATAAAGCAATATTCAAAGAAAAAGTACAAAATTGAAACAAATTCACACTATCACATTGAGTCAGATCTATTACATTACTACTGCCACCATAGATTTCCAGTTAATTTTATTCCCCAATCAGACACAGAGCAGGAAATTATTAAAATTCAACCAAGTGCTAAAACATAACAAAATTAATTAAGCTAATTTAACAAGATTAAACTTTAATAACTAGGAGGGCCATTCCATGGGTAACTGACTGACATTCGGAAGACGAAAATTACAATGGTTTACGAAATATCGGGACAATTATAAAGTTTTACATATTAAGTTTGGTATAATTTAAAAGAATTTTTTTAGCTAAATTCAAATTCAGGTCACTTACCAAGTCAAAATGTCAGTCAGTTACCAACCCTTTTTCACAGGGATTCCAATCTTTAAAATCGTATAAATTACAAAGTATTTACTTAATTTTGAAATTTTGGTATTGAGGTTGATATTTTTATGGAATTGCCCAGAATAAATTACTGTAAATTAGAGAGCATTAAATGATACTGATCTCATAAATTAAATTATCAAAGTATCTATTTTTACAAATTTTTAAAAATATTAACAAAATCAGTGGGAGGTAGTAATAAACAGCTCAAACCTGAAAGTGTTGGAATTACAAGTAGAAATCAACTCTCCTAATTCTGTTTGAGAATTCAAATCTTATATTTACATTATGTTTACAAAAATATTCATTTTAGTATTAGTAGCTTTAACATTTACTTACTACTATCACATTAAAAACAACTATTACATACTACTACCATAGGTTTTTAATTCAAGCGGCGATTTATATTTACAGCTCTAAATTACAGCAGTGTGGTTTTGAGTATTTTCAACCTACCGGTAAAACTCCAAAGCAGAAAATGACTAAAAAAAGTATATCCACAAATAAAAGCACACTTAAATAAAAAAGAATGTCAAACGAATAAAATGCAGGGGAAGCTTTAGGAAAAGCAATGATTATAAGTGGCAAACAAATTTAAAATTTCAATTTTGAAAACCAAAAAGTATGTTAGAATATGCTTATTAAGCAAAATTGTTAACTCATAACCACTAGCACACTAAAGCAGGGTGGATTGATTTAAATCAGCTTGATTTAAATCATGATTTAAATCAAGATTTAAATCACATGATTTTTTTTAAAAAAATCATTGATTTAAATCATTTTTAAGAAATAGGTTATGAATGCATTTTTAAGAAATAGTTTTTTTTGTACGAAATAGGTTGGGTGCTGAAAAAGGCAGCAAAATTAGTATTTTTGTATCAAGTTCTTAGTAAATGAAATGTCATCATGGTAATTTGGTCCTTTTCTATGTGTGGTATTCTATTTTTTGGTATTCTATTTGTGGAATCATAAGTTTTAATTTAAGATCAAGATTTGGTTATAATTACGATTAGTATTTTAAGATAAATTTAGGTTTCAGTCTAGCATTTTTCAACATTAATTTTACTTATATCTAAAGTATGTCTATTGCTATTACAGTTCTTAAAACTGAATGTTAATTTAAATAGTTCAGATTGTAGAACTAAAAATATAATCCATTTATTAGTATTCATAGTTTTTAAAAGAATAAATTTGAAATATTCTTCATTTTAAGCATATATTAATGTTTTAAGTGACATGTAAAAGAGTCAGTAATCAAATTCCCAAGAATATGCAAGATAGTATGCAACTAGTATTAAAAAAATTAAAAAATCTGATTTAAATCAAAATAATCCGATTTTTTCGATTAAAAAATCATGATTTTTTTCCACCCTGGTTTTTTAAAAACTGACTGTCAATTTAAATAGTTCGGATTGTAGTATAACAAAATATAATCCATTTATTAGTAGTATTCATAGTTTTTAAAACTATAATTTAAAATATTCTTCATTTTATGTGTATATTAATGTTTTAAGTGATAATTAAAAAGTCCTTAATCAAATTCCCAAGAATACGCAAGTTAGTATGCAAAATATTAAAAAAATCAAAAAAATCAGATTTAAATCAAAATAATCTGATTTAAATCAAATAAATCCGATTTTTTTTATTTTTTTCAAAAAAATCATGATTTTTTTCCACCCTGCACTAAAGATAAAACTATAATACTGTATGTAATTGAAATTATCCCTACTTATCACAAACGTATACTAGGAAAAACGAGTAGGAATATACAAAACATTATTTGAAAACTAAGTCATCTTTAAGTTAGCTAGAATATTTAAATTTTACAGTTTTGCACCATTCAATAAAAATATTTTAAACTTTAACATTCTGAAGGATACAAACATATAAACTCATCACCTGACTATCAGGTTTTCCAGCAACACACATAATTTTTACGTATGAATTGTACTCTTTGAAGAACGGAGGAGCAATTTATAATTATCTGCAACAAAATTGTGATTTTTGAAATTTAAAGAAATTAAGATTTCAGTTAAAAATTTAAATCTCATACAGCGAAAACAAGTTTTCATTTCAGCCAAATTTCTCATCCATCAGAGGGTAAAACAGTTAATTTGATTAGTAAGAAACTCATGAAGGAATTCCACAAATGATGTTAGTTTTAAAACAGCATCTGACCATAACTCCTTTCCTAATAAAACATCAGCACCATGAAGAATATTAAAAAAGTGATAATTAAAATACTAAAACAATGTGTAAAAGTTACGAACAAACAGTATGAACATGTACCAGCCAACAAAAGAATTTTTTATGTTATTGGGGGAGAAAAAGCATGTGAAAAATTCAAAAGTATGCGTTTTCTCTAGAAACTTATACAAACTAATTTTTAAACTTTTCAGATGCACAATTTAAATAACAATTGTTGAACTGATATATTTAAGTGAACTAACTGATTTTGGAAATTTAAGCATAACTTATAATTTTACAATATACAGACAATAGTTAGTTTTATACATTCTTTTTTAAAATACACAAGGCTAATTATTTACGAAACTATTTTTGACAATGCTTCAAATCAAAGTACAAATTCAATAACTGATAATTCATTGTAAGGTTTTCATACGATTGTTGGCAGGCATGTTTTAGAAGACAACTTTTCTTTACCCCAAACTTATGCATTGGTGAGAAAACACAACACTGATAAATAAAGTAGAAAATATCACTGTTAGTTTGATTTGTTTAAAAAAAAAAGCTAAAAGAAAGCATATATACATGAGAAATTAGTAACAAGAACAGACAAGGAAGCACAATTTTTTTCATATAAAGCAAAGTCCAAAGCGCAATATTAAACATGATAAAAATTTAAAACTGTAACAGCTAATGAAAAATATACTTTTTTAAGGCCTAACCAAGTTCTCAACACTTTAGTTTTGAATGACGCTCACAACTAATGACTAAAAAGAGCTACAGGGTCGCCACTTCCCTGGAATTATGAAATTCACTGGTTTGACAGGCTCAAAAAATTTTCAAAGCTTTTTTTTATATTGATATATTTTTACAGGGATGATTTAAAAAATTTAAATTTTTAATTCAAATAGGAAAGGTTATGCAAGATATTTTTATAACAGAAAATACAAAAATTTTAGTGAGATGCTTTTATTTTCGGAGACAGTTAAATAATTAAAAAATAGTGGTTTTATATTATTGTTAACAGACAAGTGAAGTTAACTAAAATCCTGATAAAATCCATTGAAAGCATAGTCTTCAATCAATCCCATTTAAAGGCAAGTTTGTATAACTAAAAGTAATCCGTACAAGTTTGCAAATGCAGCAAAGATATTGAAACTGATCGTTATTTCACTAGCACCACTGAAAAAAAAAAACTTCCTTGATTAATAGTTAAAATTATTAAGGAAGTTAAATTCTTAAAAGACTTCAACACATTACTCATTTGGTATATAACTTAAATATGGAGAGAAATATTATCAAATAAATAGAAATTTTAACATTTAAATCATGTGTAATATTTTTATGTTAAATCAGTGATAAACGCTGACAAATGCCATCATATAATTTAATAGTGAAACCATTTAAATTTCTCTAGCAAAATTTCTGACCATTCACACAGGTTTTCAGGAATTGTGGCAAACCCCGTAGCTAGTAGGTATGGCGAATGACGACACAGCTAAGCAGAAAGAGAGATCACGCAAAACGAAACTTGAGCATCACAGAGGGTTGAAACAATGTTGGTTTTGGAGATAAGTCCGTCCTCAGCAGACATCATAGAAAAGGGTTCTTTTTGGCATTTGTTTGAGGGGGGTTCGCAGGTTGACCAGGTACAAAAGAGTTTGTCTGAAAAGGAGAAGGGAAGACAACATTTAAAACAAATGCAACAGGAATCAGACAAAGAGCAGCAAAAAATCCAGGGTTCCCACTCTCTTATTTCAGTTTTTATGGACTTTTCAAGGACTCAATTTTTTTTCAAGGACCCTTAATCATATGTGCCGATTACTATACCAAAACCGACCTTAAGTTTGCAGCAGAGAAATGTACTACGCGGAGGAATTTGCATAAACGCGGCTGGCGCCGAAGCTTTGCTTGCTCCGATTGGTTGATAATTTGACCCTGATATTCGTGCACCCTGTTACGTCAAAATCGAAATTAAAAAATTATTAAAATAACACTCTAATTGAAGCTAAACTAATAAAAATAATAAATTTATGTCTTGAAATAACAAATAAATTTGTTTATTGAATGTTAAATACCTTTTTGTATTCGATTCTCGCCCTCAAATGTGAGAACTATTTACCCTACTTCTCGTAGAACATTTGTATACTGCAAACTTAAGGTCGGGAGAGGTATATACATATTAAATCAACCAAACATGAAAACACAGGGTAAAAATATAAGTGTTTATATGTACGCAACACTTTGTACTGAATGCCGAAAAGCTATGTGCGTCATTTAGAGACTACTTTACTAATGTTTTAAGTTTTAAGAAATGACTTCTCGAAGACTTCTACTAAGAAAAGCAAGGACTTTTCAACGATTGTTTGTCAAAATCAAGGAGTATACTAAAAGGGGTACTTTTTATCAAAAATCTAAAAAGATTTTTTTAACGAGTACTTTTAGTAAAAATCAAGGAGTATTAAAAGGTCCTTGAAATTGAAAATAAAAATTAATGACTTTTTAATTACTTTCAAGGACCCGTGGGAACCCTGAAATCAGATTATGGTATAAAAACATAGACAAATATAAACAGTGGAGATGAGACCTGTTCTTTTTATCATCCCTACAACTTAAAAGTTAGGTCAAACAAGTTGAGTTAAAGTAGCACTAGAGATACATGAAGGCTATTGGCAACAGGCGTCATAATTTAGAACTATAGTCAAGGCACAATCCATTTTAGGATCAGTACATTTAAAGATTAATTTCTTTTATATCATACTTGGTATTAAAAAAAAAAACATGAAATAGTTTTTTGTAAAATCCCTAGTTTCCAAAGCAATACCAGTTTTGCCTTTTGGAGAAAGTCAAAGAACATACTGACAACAAAGTAAGCAAAATAAGAGAATGTGCTTCACTTTTTGAAGAAGCAAATGGAAAATATGGTTATAGTCCTTCTGATAACACAAGCTTCAAAAGCATTTTCTTCCCCTACCTCTGCTTAAACTTGCAATGGGGAACTTGCATGGGTCGGGAAACAGCGAAATACCATTTGTGAATGAAACTCCTTGCGATTTTAAGAACATCGGCATAAATTTTACCTCGATCCGACCATTAGTTTATTTTTAATTATTTTTCAAAGTTTGCGCTAAACCCCGCCCCTCGAAAACGCTGCCTCTGGCCTTCCCTCCCCGCTTGACGACACACGACGCAACTGAGAAAGCCAGAGATAGGCGGCCGCTGTGTTTTGCGAATGCACGTCGAACACATTAAAGTTATGTAAATTCTGGAAAATATTAGTGCATAAGAATGTTTCATAATACCTTGTTTTAATAGTACCATGAAAAAATTACACCAAGAAATTTATTTCAGCTCTCACAGTATGTTAATAACGTTAAAAGTGGAAGCTTTTAAAAATGCTATATGTCCTACCGTCACCTGGGGCACAACTAAAAAAGCTGTTGTCGTAAATTATATTCATATATTTTTAATTAATATTATTTTAACTAAAATCATTTTTAATTAAAATCGTTTATAATTTTAAAAAATTATATAACTTTAAATGTAAAAAGTTTTTTGCTGCTAATTTATTATTACTAATTATGAACATTAATTAGTTTTTCTTTTACATTACTAATGTTTGCTTTATTTAAAAGACGATTAATGTTTTATTTTTAAAATAAAAATTAAGTGCAATAAATAATGAAAAAATCAATTACAAATGTTTTTATTGAACATTTAACTCATTAGATAATTTAGATAACTTAATTTTGTTTTTCAGAAACTAAATGAATTAAATCAATAATGAAATTAAACCAAATATCATTAAAAAAATTCGAGTTAAAATTATATTTAAAATTAGCAAAACCAAAAAAAAAACAAAAAAAAAAAAAACGCACATTTAAAAAAAAAAAAAAAGAGGTAATTCCAGGTTAACTGGCACTGTTAAAGGTCCACGGAGGCTAGAAATTATTATGTATACTGTATTTCAAAAAGTTTTAAAGAAAGTGGGAGTTGGATAAATTATCTGGCCATTTTTAATTCGATTAAATTTGTTAAAAACATTTATAGCTCGTTTGTGAAGGCGGTGTCAGGTGATAGTTACTGTTACAAACCAACTTGTTGTAATTTTCCTAGAGATGTAAAAAAATACGTGTTGTAGTTAGGTTCAACAACGTTCGAAAAGGGAGCAGCTATTTTTGTTCTTAATTGTAAAATTCTTATGTTATAAACTAAAATGCTACAATGAAATTCAAATATAAATTAAAACTGCATTTAATTGATGGAAATAACTGCATTTAAGAATGGGAAATATTTTTCATAGTTACAGGCATTGCATGAACTTGTTACGAGAATATAGTACACACAATGCGTACCACATAATTACATAAGAGACTATATATTTTTTCGAACATGTTTGTCGTAACACGCGTTACAAGTTGTTAAAAGCATTTTACTTATATCTTAGTTACTTATGAAATATGTTTTTTAGTTTAAAAATTGCAATGTGTGTAAATTGTTTTGTCGAATCGCTGTAATAATGAATAATATTTCCCAATCTCCAATTTTGGTATTTAAATCAATTACATTTAATTTTAATCTACATTTAAAATTACATAGTTTAATATATAAGTACAAATACATAGTTACATAATATAATTGCATAGACATTTATTTTATAACACAAGCCTGTTACTAATAAGAATAGCCTATTTGCTTCAAATTCAAACGTTCTTGAATCTAACTATGTATCAATACACACATTTTTTACAGCTCAAGGATCATTAAAAAACAGCTTTTCTAACGGGTTTTACTTTTAAGTGGTACTATTATAAAAAGGTACTATACAGCATTCGTATTCACTAATATTTCACCGAATTTAAGTCACTTTAATGGGTTCTACGCGACTAAAAAAACATTACGAAGATTGACATTCGTAAAACACAGCGGCCGCCTATCTCTGGCTTTCCCAGTTGGGTCGTTTGTCGTCACGCGGGGAGGGAAGGCCTGAGGCAGCGTTTTCGAGGGGCGGGGCAAAACGCAAACTTTGAATATTAATTTAAAATAAACTAATGGTCGGATTGAGGTAAAATTTATGTCGATGTTCTTAGAATCGCTTCGAGAATGTTTTAAAAGAATTTAAAAAAATGCATGCAAGTTCCCCATTGCTTTCCAAACCCAAGTAGCGTGGGGAAAAAACAAAAACAGTGAAACCTACACCTGGGAAAAGTACACAGTAGGAAGGGGAAGAAAGTGCTTCTAAAGTTGGCATCATAATGGGAAGGACTCCTTGCCAACCTAACTTGGGTACATAGAAATATGCTATGGAGAAGATCCTTGCATGTAAAGAGTTCCATATATAATTTGTGAATCAATCCAGAAAACATGTTTAAAACATTAATTTCGTTTAAGGTCTAACAGATTTGAATAATATTTGAGAAAATTTGACAAATTTTATCCGAAAGAAAAATGTATTTTGGTTAAATTGTATTCAGTTCATTTTGTATTTTAATATAACCTTACAAGAGTTTCCAACTAACGGACCAATCGTGCCTTTCACTCGCCTCTTTACTCTTTGTTTTTACCCAAGTTAGGTTGGCACGGAGTGTATAACAGACATTCAATTCTGTGACATCAATATAAAACCTAAAACTAAACTCCCCGGCGCAACAGCCAATTCCTGGCCAGGGTTCCCATTCTTCTTTCAAAATAAAAATCAAGGACTTTTTAAGGACTTTTCAAGGACCCCCCAAAAAATTTCAAGGACCCTTAATCATATGACGCCATTTTAACAAATAAAACAAAATTTATAAAATAACTAATATAAACAGAATTTAAAAAAAAAAAAACATACATTTATTATTATGAAGTTGTATACAATATTTTAAAATTTTTGTTTAAACAACGTTTTTACATTTTTATTACTTAGTTGGAAACAAAGAGTTACAATAATACGAGTTACAATTAGAGAATACAATTTTCGTACCAAGATAATTAAAAAAAAAACACTCAACCATTGATTTTATAAAAAATCTAAATACAGCTAGAACTCACTTTACTATAAAATCAAGTCAAATTTAAGAAAAATATCAGTTCAAATCCTTCCGTTTGTCAGAAATACTTTGCTTCAAATTCTTTATAAGAGACAATTTTTCTTTCACTTCTTTTCTTATAAGATTAGCTTTAATAAATATTGAAATATCATTCGTTTCTTCAGCTGTATTTGACAAGTTTTCAACAGAATGCTCTAATTAGATACGAAATAGTTTCATAGAAGACGCACTTTTTTGGCCGACAGCGGATTGCTTTTTACCAGTAGATTACAAAGTACTGACTGCCAGTTGTGTTCCCTTTCCATCGGCAAATTGACGATTGAAAATTGTTTACAATGCCAAAAAAAAAAAAAAAAAAATGTATTATAAGAAATTATTCAACTCTGACTTAAGAGCGCTCTAGTACCATTTTAAATTAAAAAGCAATCTCACTTTTTATGCTTCATTGGAAGACAAAAGAAATTGTCGTTAGTTTGAATTTTTAAGCACAATAAAGCAACCTAAATTAACCCTCCAACAAAAAACACACATACACACAAGATCCTAAATAACGGAAATGACGTCACAATGGCAAGGGTCATCGTAAATTTTTGAAGTAACAAAACGCATGTTTGGTTGACTAATCTGCCATGAACTAATACTATGAAAGAAATGAGATCCTGATTCTATGGCGATCATGACGGCGATAACGCTGCAAATTATTACGAGATTAGCGATTATTACGAGAAGTTGTGGTTTGAATAAATGATTTTTTCAAAAAGAAAACTTAACTAAAAACAAGATCCTACCGTGCATGATTAAGTCGCTAACTAGCAAATATCTCAAAAGGCACCTGAAGCTGGCGACCAATTAATCAGACCTAGTAATGTAAAAAAGCACACTAACATAATGTGATTGAGTCGACTTTACTTTCTGCACAAATATTTTTAAAAAATATGATCCGCAATCATCTAATTTGAACCTTTAATTTCCGAAAATAAAATATAAAAAAGTTAGGATTTTTTTTAAACAAAAATATCTGCATTGTTTTTCAAAGCTGAAGAACCGATTTTTTTTCTTTGAAATTGATGTAGGACGCTATACCAAGGCGAAAAAAAAGTTAAGTCGAATAAATAAATTTTAAAAATATATATTTGAAGCTTATCCGTAGATTTGAACGCATTTTCCTAACTATGTAGTTCGATAACCATAACCACGCCCGTATAAACTACGGACTATCCATAGTAATAATTGGAGCTATGCATTGAATCACCATCAGTAAAAAAATATTAGGGCTATTGGCGACATAATTTAGAACCACAGTCAAGTGACGAGCCGACACCTGAATAGGCATCCAATGCAATCATTAAGTGCGACATTGTACGCAGCGTCGGGACCTTGGAACATATTTAACGTGCACTCCCTCTACACGTTGTATTATTCGTTTGGCTGCATAGGCCGGCAGTTATTTTGGTGATGCCCGACCCGAACCTGGGACCTTCCGCATGTAAGGCGAACGCCTTAACCGACTGGGTTCCCCAACCCCAAGAAGAAGAAAAGAGACTACTTAACGGAAAAGTACTCATAATTTTATTCAGATGTTCCAAAGATATATGAATAACAAAAGAGAAATAAACCTGCATCAGCATTAAAACAAAACATCGTTCGAAATATTGCCAACGCCAGATGTTATAGCAACCATATCAGAGGGAAAAAGGATTTGGCGAAAATACTACCGGTTCCTCTGTCGAATGACGTTTTGTTTGCGGAAGTGCTAGACGCGCCATTTATCACTGCGTTGGCAGTGTTTTAGAAAATGAGTTCCCGTATTTCAAACGGTTGCGCGCAGGTGCGGAAGAAAAAAAAATCAAGGACTCTCGACAATTATTGATGAAAATCAAGGGGTATTTAGAGTGTCCTTGAAATCAAAAATAAAAATCAAGGACTTTTCAATGATTTTTGGTCAAAATCAAGGAGTATAAAGGGGTCCTTGAAAACGAAAATCAAAATCAAGGACTTCTTAAGGACTTTCAAGGGGGCGTGGGAACCCTGCTGGCGTTCCTATTTCAGCTTTTGTGACCTAGGGCTCTGGGGTGCTAGGCACATGTCCCGTAAGGTGGTCAGCCTCACGCGGAACCCTCAGTGTTTACTTCCCAAGCATGCTTGGTACCAATTTAATCGACCCACTCAAGGGATGACAGGCTGGGTCAACCTCGCCCAGTCCGGGATTCTATCCCCAGACCTGTGGTGAGGCAATGCGAAGCACTACCACTAGGCCACTGGGCCATCAATATTAATAGCCTCTAGTTTACCATGGATCCTTATAATAGCAGTGGATGAAGAATAACAAGTCGTAGAATAAACAGTTGATTAAAACTTAAAATCTTCTTAAAACATAATGTTAAGTAAATAAACAAAACAGTCTTACTATGAAGAAATCAAACGAAGTAAACGTTTAAAGATTGAGCGAGTGTAAGTTGCGTCTTGAAAAATAAATAATAAAGTTCCTCCGAACTTTCAAACACTGCGGTCAGCAAGAGCAAAGAGAATGAGTGGAAAACTCCCATACGCCACGAACTCACACATGGTCGCGTGATCCGACTTCACCGGGACTGCGTCACCGGACGTCACGACTTAAATGCCGGTCCTATTATCGTGACGTCACTGTTATTATTTCGGCGGCACAAATTGCGTGATAATCCAGGGTGGTTACAAAATCCTAGAAAAAAAGTTCCCTGATATTTGTAAGCAAATAGTGGATTATGAGTTTTTTCGCTCCCAGTAATTTTTCACGGCATCCACCGATAACGTCTCGTAATAATTGTTAGTTCACGGCATT
Source organism: Hylyphantes graminicola (assembly GCA_023701765.1). NCBI lineage: Eukaryota > Metazoa > Arthropoda > Arachnida > Araneae > Linyphiidae > Hylyphantes > Hylyphantes graminicola. The sequence goes on along the minus strand of CM043114.1, from coordinate 74,781,312 downwards.
ATCGGCGGATGGCCAGATTTCATTACAGCTCTGGTTGAGCCTGGTCGGCCAACCAATCATGTGAGTTTTCTTTCTAAAGAAGCTGATGTCCGGGACATTGTTAACCGGGCATATTGGGTATATAACGCATGTTGCGTTTGTTTATGTTGTTCCTATTCCTTGTTTTTACTCTGCTTATGTTTCAATAAACGTTAGTTGTTTTTAAAAACTAGTCATGTTTCATTAGCTTTTTGCGTCTGCCCTCAAGGTTATGGGCCGTGTGACGCCCACCGCGTTTCGTTTTAAGGACTCTGTTAGTAATTTAAAAATGGCAGATAGGATAGACAAAAGCTTTGAAACTTGTTTTTAAATGTTTTTCGGGAACCACCTCTCACTTTGAATCTGGTGTTGCTGAGACGGGGGCCACGTAAGATGGATGCAGAACTTTCCCGTGGTGTCACCATGCTCAACGGGGACAATTACCACACGTGGCGGCAAGACATCAAAGTCTTGTTGATGGACAGGGGCTGCTATTCGTTCATTGACGGAACAGAGCCGGCGTTTCAGGCAGATAGCATGAGCCGTCGTGAAATTCAAGACTACAATCTCCGACGAGCTAGGTGTTTCTCTACTATCTACTACAGCTTGGAGCCACCATTCCGCCTTCTCATCAACGATGTTACAGATGGTCCTGCTGCCTGGAAAATCCTGAAAGATACCTTTGAGCAGGTGTCGCGTGCCCGAGTCATACAACTCATGGATGAGTTTTTCAGCATCCGCCCCATGGAAGGGGAGTCGATCAGCATCTTCTGTGCAAGGCTAAAGTCCGCCGTCGCCCAATTGGCCGATGCCGGACACCCTTTCGAGAATATCTATCAAGGTTTTCAAGCGATTCGATACCTCTCCAGTGATTTTCAAGGGATAGTGCAAACCATTTACAGGTGGGAAGATTCTAAATTTACCTTTGCTAATATTGAAAAGGAACTTGTGATGGAAGAAACCCGAATTGCCCAACTGAAAAGGGACACTGGGGACATTACAGAAGTTCGTGGTGCATATAGTTTAAATCATAAAAATATTAAAAATGTGAATGTTTCTAATGATCGTTTTTCTAAAAGTGTATCTATAAGCAAATCTAAAAAGTCTAAACTGGAAAACCGGGGTAAGAAAGTTTCTAATAGCTCGAAAGAAATCGGCCCCTGTTTCCATTGTTTGGAATACGGCCACTTAGTCTCGAAATGCCCTAATAAGAGTTCAGATGTTGTAAATAAAAATAAAGCAGAGGGGAATTTGGTAACTTTTCATTTTCAAAGTAATACAACTGAATCAATGTCTAAGCAAAATGCTTTTGTTGTCGAACGTCTAGCTTGCCAAGTAGAATCGCAAGATAAATTTAATTGGGTTATTGATACTGCAGCTACTGGTCATTTTTGTAATAACCGTGATTTATTCCTGGACTATAAACCTGTTAAAAATGCTAGTATGTCTTTGGCTGTAAACAATGCCCACAGTAAAATTGAAGGAATTGGAACTGTTAAGTTTAATGTTTTTATTAAAGGTCAAAAACATGAAATTTTCCTTCATGACTGTATGTATTCTCCTAGTTTAAGACGCAATCTCCTTTCTGGGTCTGTGATAGAAGAAAATGGGTGCTATTTCATAGGTACTCAAGGAAAATTGCTGGTGTATACTCCAGAGGGAAAGCAATTGTTTTATGGTAAACGTCAAGATGGTCTTTATTTTGTTAGACCAAAGTATGAAAAAGTTAGTAAAGTAACTGTAAATGTAAATAAGAGAGGTAATACTAAAAGTAAACCCCAAGGTAATATTGTAAATTCTAAAGGTAATATTAAAAACAATTCTGTGACTGTTCAAAGTGATATTGACTTGTGGCATAATCGTTACTGTCACATTAATAATGATTATATTGTAAATACTTTAAAAAATGATGCCGTTCGGGGATTGCCTGATCTTAATGTAAATAAATCTCAATGTCAAAGTTGTAAAGTTGCTAAGACCAAGCAAGTGCCTCATAAATCTATTGGTGGTATTAGGTCAACCAAACCTCTAGAACTTTTACACTTAGATGTATGTGGACCTCTCCCGACAACAAGCCATTCCGGGTGCAGATATTACTTATCTATAATTGATGATTTTTCACGGAAAACTACAGTTTTTCCGATGAAGCAAAAATCGGAAGTTTTTGATTGTTTCACTAAGTTTCAAGTTCAAGCAGAACGTTTTTTAAATACTAAGATAGTTAATGTTCGCACCGACAACGGAATGGAATTTTGTCATAACAAATTCAATGATTTTCTTTCTGATCAAGGTATAAAGCATGAGAAAACAAATGTCTATACTCCACAGCAAAATGGACTTGCTGAAGTTTTTAATTTGTTAGCTCTTGATGCGATAAAAGCTATGCTAAATTCTAGCGGGTTAAGTAATAAATTTTGGGTTGAAGCACTCTTTTGTTTTGTTTACGTTAGAAATCGTATTTGTTTAAAAAGAGATAAAACACCGTTTGAACTGTACTGTGGCAACAAGCCTTCTGTAAGGCACTTGAAGGTGTTTGGCTGTGTTGCGTACGTGGGTGTACCAAAACAAAAACGAAATAAGTTCGACATGCGTGCTAAACCTGGTATCATGGTTGGATACGCACAGCAAACTCGCGGTTATAGAATTTGGCTAACTGATGAAAGGAAAATAATAGAAACTTCAAACGTAAATTTTAACGAAAACTTAAAAGGAGTGGAAGCTGTCCTGGGCCACAAAAAGCATAATACTGCATATTTTAAGGTAGATGATTATTTGTCTGATTCCGAGGAGGAAGTTCCGATAAACTCTAAAAGTACTGACAACGGGGTGTTACCCGAGTTTGTTAGTGATTCTGCTTCGGACTCTGAGGATGATGAAGACAAATTGCTACCATGCGATAGTGTTCAGTGGCTTAGGAAAGGGGTAGCTCGAACTAACAGCTCTAAAGTAGATATTTATTATAATGTTGAAGGGAATAAAATGCGATTACGCTTGTATCATGATATAGAGAAATATTGCGATAAACATAAAATCAAATTTGAAGGAAGTATGTTCGACTTTAGTGGTAAAAATAATTTCTCTGGACCAATTCGTAAATCTAAACCTACACTGCCTGAAGTGTATAATGTAGAACTGCACATTCCCCGCAACTTTCAACAAGCCATAAAATCTCAAAATTCTGAACAGTGGTCCAATGCAATGGACGAGGAGATGAAAGTCATGGTTGAAAGAGATGTGTGGGAGCTAGTACAACCTCCAAAAGATAGTAAAATTTTGGGTAACAGATGGGTTTACAATCTAAAAAGGGATGAAAATGGTCAAATAGCCCGATATAAAGCACGGTTGGTTGCAAAAGGGTTCAACCAAGTAAAGGGGGACTCGTACGATGAAGTGTACAGTCCAGTTGTAAGTTTTGCCCTTATCAGATTTTTCTTTGCATTTTGTGTGTGTTATTTAAATTGGGTCTATTGTCAGTTGGACGTTAAAGGTGCATACTTGCATGCCAAATTAAAAGAGACCGTTTTCATGAGACAACCCGAGGGTTTTGTTGATAGTGCAAGGCCTAATTTTGTTTGCAAATTAAAACGTGCTCTCTATGGACTTCACCAATCGGGCCGAGAGTGGTTTTTAGAGTTTGATTCTGTTTTAAAAGTGCTTAAATTTGTAAAAGTAAAATGGTGTAATTGTGTATATTTATTAGGATCAAGTGTTATATTATTAATTTATGTCGATGATATAGTGGTCTTTACTAAGACTCAAAATGACTTAGATCAAGTATTGCTCTTGTTGAATGAAAAATTTGATATCAAGGTTTTAGGTAAAACTAAAAAATTACTTGGAATTGAGTTCGAACACCAAGATAATAGAATTTTTATTCATCAGGAGCAATATATAAAGGAAATTTATATGAAATATTGTAATTATAATATACCAAATAGCTCTCTTCCAATTCCAAGAGGTATTATTTTGTCCAAATTAGATTGTCCATCATCAGAGCAAGAGATTAATCAGATGTCCAAATTACCTTACCGGAATATTTTAGGCTGTGTAAGTTTTATTGCCAACCGGACAAGACCGGATATTTCTTACGCGGTTAATATACTTTCTCAATTTCAGTCAAATCCAGGTATGGTTCACTGGAACTACCTTTTAAAGTTATTGGGATATATAAATGATACAAGGCACTACCGCTTAGATTTATCGAGGATAGATGATTTAAAATTAAAGTGTTACTCTGACTCTGATTTTGCGGCTAATCGGGACGATCGCGTGTCGATCGGCGGCATGTTATTGTGCTAAGGTTCAGTTCCCAATTCTTGGAGAACCTTCAAGCAAAAATGCATCTCTCTATCAACTATGGAGGCAGAGTACGTCTCCTTAAAGGAAGCGGCTAAAGAGCTTATTTGGATTGTAAATATTATTAAAGAATGTCGTATTTTAAATGTTTCCATTAATCAATATACTTTATTTTGTGATAACCAGGCAGCGATAGACTTTTCTCACTCACCGGTGGAAAACCACCGTACAAAGCACATTGATGTAAAATATCATTTTCTTAGAAATTTAGTTGAGGAAGAAATTTTTGATCTTGCTTTTATTTCTACCAAACTCAACAAAGCTGATGGTTTCACGAAAAGTTTCACTAAGTATGATTTCAACAATTTTTGTACTTATTTATTTGGTTATGATGGTATCCAGCGAAAAAAATCATAAGGGGGCCACTTGTAAGCAAATAGTGGATTATGAGTTTTTTCGCTCCCAGTAATTTTTCACGGCATCCACCGATAACGTCTCGTAATAATTGTTAGTTCACAGCATTATCGGCGGATGGCCAGATTTCATTACAGCTCTGGTTGAGCCTGGTCGGCCAACCAATCATGTGAGTTTTCTTTCTAAAGAAGCTGATGTCCGGGACTTTGTTAACCGGGCATATTGGGTATACAACGCATGTTGCGTTTGTTTATGTTGTTCCTATTCCTTGTTTTTACTCTGCTTATGTTTCAATAAACGTTAGTTGTTTTTAAAAACTAGTCATGTTTCATTAGCTTTTTGCGTCTGCCCTCAATATTTCCATGATACTTTCCCGAAAAGTTCCCTGGTTTTACAATTACCTAGAAAACATGCGATACACACAATTCAATGCAGTACAGAAAATTTAATCCAGACATCGCATGAATTAAGACTTTTCGGATTATGGGTTAGCCTACCTAACTTTTTAACATTTCCGAAAATCTGCATAACTTTAGCGGGATCATGTGATCAGAGAATCACGATTCGCGAGAGATTGATTCTTCCTCCACGATTGGTCCTTCGAAAAAATCTAATCGACCAGAATATAATTTTCCCTCAAGTGTCCCCTTAGTAGTGATCACAAGAACCTAAACCGGCTGTTTAAGTAATACAAAATAGAAAAAAATCCCTGATATTTTGCAAAATTAAAAAAATTCCCATGAGAATTCCCTGATATTTCCAGAAATAAAAAGTTCCCTGAGAATTCCCTGATTACCAGGTTTTCCAGGTTCTGTTACCACCCTGTAAATCGTAACAAATATGAAACCACTTACCCCAAAAGGGTTGGCACTCGTCGCCCCGAACGAATTGGCCCACGGGTTGCAACCGTCCATCGGCGGCGGGGCACTGTTGAGTAGGAACGGGTCCGGTTGCACCGCAGCCACCCATGCGGGTGCCCCCACAGTGGGTGCGCCCCAGAAAGCAGCAGTGCTGCCCCCGTTGAGCTGCGGCTGTAAGCTCGGCTTTGGCATCCCGTTTAACGCAGCTGTTGTGGGGGCCCCTTGTTGCTGGAAGGGGTTGGGGGCAGGTGCCCCCCACGATGGGACAGGGACTGGGACGGCACCGTGCTGGAATGGGTTGATGGTGGCTGGGGGGGAAAGATTTATAAATCAGGTTTTGTTGGAGACAAAACTTAAAGGCTGCTAAAAATCAATAATAGAAATAAGCACAACATAGGAGGTTATGTCTTTGGATTACAACCGATTGCTTTACATCCATTGTTAATTGCCAATATTTTTTTTTAAGGAACGATCTGTTACAGTATGGCTGACTAGGATAGAACCAGTGAAGATCGCTTTCAATGCACCATGCTTCAACCCAGTCTAACTGAAGTTGATATCGCATAACCAATGCTTTGGGATTATGCTGGTGACCATTTTCGCCAAACCCACTCCAGTCAATAATACATGTAGATTATAGAAATTATTATTAGCAAGAGTTGTCTCCATTGATATGTGTCAGTAAACTCTGCTTTGGCATGTCATTTAACCCTTTCGCTACGAAGGATTTTTGTTTCCTTGTAATATTTGAATGGAATAACATCGAATCCTTAGTTGTTTGGGTGTTTCAGTAAGGAAAGGTTTAATGCAGTTGTTGTGGGGCAGTTGTGTTGAGTTAGAAATTGTTGGGGGCAGGTGTCCCCCCTGTGGGTACTGGGACTGGAAAGGCGTTGTGCTGGAATGGGTTGATGGTGGCTGGGGAAGAGAGTAATATAAATCAGGTTTTGCTGGGGGCAAAACTCTACCTTAGAACAGCTGTAGCATACACTAGTTGGGCAGTTTAGGTGATGATAGCGACATCCACTTTTAAGGTACTTTTATTTGATGTATTTCAAACACACAATTATTCATATTTGTAACATAATTCAAACAATTATAAATATTTTTTACGTAATTCAAACAAATTATCCGTGTTTGTTAGGAATTCGAACAATTATCCACATTTATACGCATTGAAAACAAACCATTTTTTTACATACTTCAAACAATTATCTGTGTTTATTACGTATTTCAAACAATTATTCCTATTTTTTAATGCATTTCAAACAAAGTTCCCCACAAAGGGACTGTTGAAATGAAGGGCAGAAGCTAAACAGCATAACCACCATACCACAAACATAGACCAAACTTGAATCTAATCCGAAACACGCAAACCAAGACTTACGAGGCGCAAAAACAGCCCCAGTCACCAATGCCGGTTGCTGCCAGAATGCAGCATGCGCATTGGTGGGGGCCACAATGACAGGGGCTGGCTCGGGTGTTGTCTGCTGGTGCAACTGGTTGTCCAGGTCTGCTAAGGTCTGGAGGCGATGAGGCTAACTTCGTCTAGGTCGGTACTTTTTTAATATATTTTGTACACACAATTATACGTATTTTAAACAATTATCCGTATTTTTTACATACTTCAAACTATTATCCATGTTTGTGGTAATTCAAACAATTATCCATATTTATAATTGATAACAAAGAATCGTATTTTTTCGTGCTTCAAACAATTACCCCTAGTTTTATGTAATTCGAAGAAATTTTCCCATGACGAGACCGTTGAAATGAAGGGCAGAATCTAAAACAGCATAACCCCTATACCACATACAAAAACCGAACTTGAATCGAACCAGAAACACGCAAACCAAGACTTACGAGGCGCAAAAACAGCCCCAGTCACCAATGCCGGCTGCTGCCAGAATGCAGCATGCGCATTGGTGGGGGCCACAATGACAGGGGCTGGCTCGGGTGTTGTCTGCTGGTGCAACTGGTTGTCCAGGTCGGCTAAGGCGGCATAGCGGTCCGGTGGAGGTGGGGCTGGCTTCTTCTGGGTTGCTATGGTGGGTGGGGCGGCTGTGCTGGCTGGTTGGGCCGTAGAAGTGGAACCTGCAGAGGAGATTTGAAGCATAATGTAAATGAGCCGTCATTGGAATTGTTTGGGAAATCAAAATCCTCTGAAATTTAATAACTTTAAAACAGTAAAACTTTGTTTAAACAGCACCATAATTGTTCAGTCCTTGGAATTGCCCACTGACCATAAAGTTATAATATTTTGCTTTAAACAACAGTTTCTAATTAACTCCTTTGGTATTAAATAACACTAAATATATATGATCTCTAAAATGCTTTATAAAGGAAATATATTAAAAAGAACTGCATTTTCACTGTTTTCGTCAATTAATGCGAAAAGTTGGCAAATTTTGTCTTTGATTCTTGTTCCTTAAAACTTAAAATTTAAGTTTCAAAATTTAATTCAAAAGTGGTTCATTGGCATAGCTTCCACACACAAAATTAATTTTCAATCATTCATAATTTTACTGATGGCAGAAATGAATAGTGAATACTCTAAGTTGTTACTAGATTTTATTTATTTAGAATAACTAGTTAAAAATTATTTTGATTAGACCACTACCTGTAACACATAGGTTAAGATTGATTCAATAGATGTCATTTTATAACTGAGTAATTATTGTATACAATGCATATTTTACACATGATCTCATACACTTAATATTCATCCCGGTTTATATCATTGCTCTTTTATGTCATAAATATTGTGGTCCCTCAAATATACCGGGTTATTCTTGAATTGAAATTTTTTTAAAAAAGGGGACAAACTTCTTTCCTATATAAAAATGCCTGCAAAGAACAAGTGCAGATTTGTTTCAATCAGATGGTTATAAATGAGGTTTAAATATTTTAAAAAGAAATTCTCATATGAAAAATGATAGAGATCAAATGTAAAAAAAATAGGGTACTGATTGACAGTGTTTGAAATTGGATAGAGTATATTTAGGAGCAATCTGTACTACTAACTTAAAAACCTAGGCACAAATGCACATTATTACCTTGGAATATTTATTTTAATTATTTAGAAAAAATTCATTAAAGTAAAGTCTGGAATTCTGCAAGCAATCTTATAATCACCCCAACTAGGAAATTTTAAGATCTAAATGAATGTTATGAAGAAGAGTAAAGGTTTGTGATTTCAAGACAAGATCTTAAGCACGATGATTGGAAACCACGAATCGATAAAACAGGTTAGTATTAAGGATTTTGGGAAACAAGTAGCTACAACTGAAACTTCATTTATTTTGTTGTCATAAAATTAAAAGATCTGGTAATATTTTACGATACCATTAATTTCAAATCTGAACAGTGGTTTGATATACTTATTTTTTAATTTTTCAAATAAAAAAAAATGAAAAACTGGTCCAAGAATAAAATAAAAAAATTTAATGTCTTTACCACTATCACCAAAGGCACTGTTAAAATCAGCGAATGAAGCACCATCAACTGTATTTTCTGAAAATAATGAACAAAATATATATAACAGAAATAAAATATGCATACACGAGATAAAATATCGAAAATAGTATACATGAGAATGTAGAATGTATATAAGAAAATATTATCGATGTAAATATGTTCAAATTGTTTATATCCTCAAGATAAATAAAATATTAAACAGACAGGTTTGAGGAAGGGTATTTTTGGGGGGTTTATTATGAGAGTTAAATAAATTTAATTGTTTATAATTTTCAAAGAATTTTTATAATCTGTTAAAATTAGAGTGGAATTTTACTGTTGGACAATTTGTACTACTTCAATGTTGCATAAATGTTTTTTTAGCCAATTTCTAGAAAGAGTATTTGGTTGTGAAAAAATATATCACTTATGTGCTATCCCCCTGTTGTGCAAAGTGAGATAGCACATATGGGAACTTAAGTGACGATATATCATCTATTGTTTTTATATGCTTCTAACTTCAAGAGAAAACAAATAAGGTGATGCAAAAAAAAATTGTTTACCTCCTTGAATAGTGTCTTTAAAAGGATCACTTTTGAAGGGATCATCACTAAAAGCATTTGGAACAGAGGTTTTCCCGATATCACCAGCAGAAAAGGTTTGTGACAAGACTGCCGCAGGCTGAAATAGGAAACAAATTTTTAGTAATTACAAAATGTTCATAATATATCACAGATGCTAAATGTAAAGTATAGTTTATAACCAGAGTTGGGCATGAACACCCCTGGTAAATACCATGGTAAAAACCAGCATTCGTCCTGGGAAAAATAAGGTTTTTCCTATTGAAACAATAGTTATTAATTACTAAAGGTTATTCAATCAGATTAATTAAAATGATTTTTATTTTGTATTTTAATAAATAGTAATCTTGAACCTAACATTTTAAAAAAAAATTAACAAAACTTCCTTAATTATTTTACATCTGTGATAATATAATTTTGTTTATTATTTAAATATTCCCATTTTCATAACAAATAATTTTTAAAATATGTCTGTTGTAAATATTTATTTAAATATTGTATAAGATAGGAATAATAGCTATTGAGTGTTGTCTACTAAATTTTAAAATAAAACCACACGACTATACTGGGTTTGGCAAACTATAACATAGCTACAAGAAGATAAATATTTAGATGTAAACAAAAAAAGAAAGTGATGTTTACTTTAATAAAACATTTCAATTGATTAAAAGGAATTTCCTAGTCAAGATATATATACCAGAAAGAAATGTATTTCCAGTTGTTTTTTTTAGAAAGGAAGCGGTATTTCCCAGTTTATCTCAGTATTTACCAATTTTTAATTGCTGTATTTCAACTTCAATTAAATTATTACAATACATGACTGACTAAAGAGCAAAACTCGCATTTACTTTTTGAGTATATGCACACAAAAAAATTGTGACACCTGTGAATGTTAGCCTCTGTTTCAAGACACAAGTTAAGAGAACACAAACAGCGTTTCACCTATGCTTTTACTTAAAAAATCTTTCCACAAAGTTGGGGCCTCTACATTATTTAACTAGACGATTTTATTTTTTAAAGATTTATGATTTTTTGCAGTATTGTAGGAGTTTCTGATGGCTGCAGTTGTAAATTTTTGTTTCACTGACAGATTTTAATTCTGTCATTTTTGTTCTTTAAACCATAACATTTTTGAAATTTCAAGATATTATTTTAGAAGGAGTGTTGTAAACCTACCACATAGAATAAGTTGGTATTAACTGTTCTGATAACCTATTCACAATAACTGCAACTAACTTTATTTTGTTGGTGTAAAATTAAAAAATTCGGTCACATTTTACAACCAGCAAATGTACGACATATCCCGACTTAAACCCATCTAAAACTAATATTTTGAACCCTAAATAAACTTAATAACTTAATTAACTTTTCACATATCCTTAAAACATCACTTGGTACTTTAACATCCCAACCAATCTGTCGGCGACTTCCAAACAGTCGCCTCAAACATTCGTTCCCACACAACTTTCCCAAATCATCCGCCTACACGTTGACATTTTAAAACCTTTCTTATAACACAAATTCCTAATTTCTGATTGGTCAGTCTGGGAGCGCTGTACACTTTTCACCATTTTTGTGGGCATTCCGTCATCACCCAGCGTCGACATTAGACGATAACTCAACCTTCTCTCAATTTAGAACTAATTCAATAAAATAAATTTATCTAAGTTTCCCTGTCGACTTATTTTCCATGTACATTTCAAATCCTTGTCCTACCTGCACCCTCTGCTTAGGAATAGCAGTGTGGCTCCTCGGGACGGACACATTGGCTGTTGCCACCACCGGTGCTGAAGTTGTCACAGGGACTGCGGGAGCCCTGGGCTTCATCTTTTTGATGGCTTCTCTGGGATCGACATAGAACTTCTTTTCCTCGTATTTCTGGATCATGAACTCTTTCCGGTTGTCAGGACTCGAGAGGTCAGAGTCGGTTTTAGAGTCGTACCTGCCGAGCCAGATGTGTGTGCAGTACTGGAATGATTAGAAAGTATTATTAACCCTTTCAGTTCCAGTGATGCCATTTAGCATCAGCATGTTTCTCATCATAACTTAAAAAAATAAGGCTGATATGTATTTGGATTAATAAATATTTTCTCATAGAAAAAAGTTTGAAGAATCAAATGACGTGATTTTTGAATTCATAAATGGTTATAGACAATCAGAAAAAAAATTCTAAAAGGATAATGCCAAATTGTCATTGGGACTGAAAGGGTTAAGAAAATGCATTATTTACTTCTTTTTAAAAAAAAAACCTTTTTGTGAATAAAGTTTCCTTTATTGTGCTAGACTTGAATTAAAAATCATTAACATGAAAATTTGAATGGAATACAAATATATTAGTGATTAGCAAGGACTGATCTATCCCTAAGGCCCTGGCCCCCACATTTAAGTAAATGTTAAAGTTTTGAGACCCCACTTCACATTTAGCATGATTTTGACTAAAACATTGACCTAAAGTGTCGACTAAGTTGACCTAACATGCCAACTAACAATAAATCGGACAACTAGCATTCTCAATACAGGCAATCTGTCACTGATTGAAATGTTTATTAATGGTCATAAAATAGTTATAAACTTAGCACCCTTATCAACTACCATTGAATTTCTATTTTGTTGGGGATGAAACTAAATGTCGAAATTATTCATTCTAAATCCTCAGTCAAATATGTAGGAGTAAGCAAATGCATTAAATCTTTCATTATACTAAATATTCAAAATGTATAACAACTTGATCAGTTTAATCTTTCTACTAAAAGAAATTTCAGAAAGCAGACCTCATTTCCTCTACTCTTTAGCCGATCCATCTCAACTTCTGTAAAGGAACACACTGTGAGAGACTTCACTCGATGGGGAGGATTTAAACCACGCCTGGAAAAACAAATTATTTCAGTTTAAAAAAGCAATCAATTAAAACCTAATATATACATACTACTATCTAAAATAAACTCAATATTTAGATCTACAATCGTTGATAGATAAAATACACTTATGCAATAAGTATCCAAAAAAATTCTTTAAGTGGACTTTTAAAGCCCACCAACATTTTGGCTTTAAATTGAACTTTAAACTGTGGCATACTTTTCTTCACTTGCCAAAAGTGTTATTTTTCATACATGATTACACCTTTCCATAAGTTATAAATATTTCAAATTGAGAAATCATTTGGCAATGTCAAGTCATTTGGATCTTTCAACAGCGACAAAACCGTACTTCGAGGTTTTACCTCTGGAATTCAATCAAGTGCTATCAAATTTGTTAAATGTTGCCACAATGAAGTGGTCACGTATTTCAGTGATTCTTCCCGCTCTCCAAATTAACTTTATGGCTAATGCTCGATTGAAACCACAGGTAAGCCAAAATATGATTTCTTGTTTTTTAATTGGACTCCATTTATCGATACATCTTATCCCCCTTAACATGGAACAAATTATGTGAGCAATACACGAGTGATACTACATTTTTTAGTAAATTAATAGATCGAAAACGAGACATTAAAAAAATATGTGTATCACTGTGGCAGGCAACATTCTTATTAATCACTAGCAAGCCTTTAATAATCCAAGCACGGATAATAAGAATTTTTGAAGTTTCGAAATGTTTTGTATTCCTGTAAAACCGTAATTACAGGCTAGTTTTCAATAAGTCAAATTAAAATGAAAGCGAACTAGAACTACTACAGGGCTCTACTTTCTAGTGTTTCGAATTAAGGATATTTGACTATACATTTAACTCAACGAAAACTATTTGTTCAAACAACCAGAAAACTTAAAATAAAACAAAACTTACAGCAGACCACCACAAGTCGAACACACAAAAGCTCCAATTGTAACATTCACGTAAGTCGTTCCTCTCTGACCACAATCAAAACAAAACTTATTCGGCGGCAAAGCTGCTAATTCTCTTAGGGTCTGCATGTCCAGTTCATCTCTGGTTTTTTCCTTGGTAGCCATTTGAACTCTTTAATTTTTAAAAAATTCCTCAAACTTGAGAATATACCGGAAAGGAATGAAATTCTGATTTCCGTATTTTCTCCTTTATTGACAGCTCTAAACTACACAGCTTGCTTGCTGCGAGCTACGCACGTGTTAAAAAAATGTTAAATGGAATTATGTTTGTAATATTTATTCAAAAAAGTACAAGACAACAGATATCAAATAAAAAAATAAATAAGCTTTTAAAATATGTGTAATATCTGATGTAGAAATTCATACACTTTTAACGTTTATATTTTTTATTTTTGCAAATAATTAACTGTAACCTTTTAAAACTTTTTTCTTGAAATTTTTTTCCGCGAATTTTGATTTTAATATATTTTTTTACGAGGAAATTTGGGAAATTTCGATTATTAAAGACCTGAAACATGTTCATTCTAAACATTTATTTGTATTTGGCTAGTTGAGGACGGTCCAGTTTTCCTTCTTGTTCTACTGCGATTTCATTGGTGGTTTCGGTTTCACTTTCAATTCATGTTTTTTTTTTTTTTTTTTTTTTGCATGCTGTGCCCTATTTTAGAGTTCTCTAGAGTGCTCTCTATTTTATGAAACGTGCCCATTATAATATTGCTTTCTTTGTTTTGTGCTAATCTACATCGTGTTTTAATGGAATTTATGTATTATTAATTATACAAATAGTTTAAAATTTATCTAATATAAAAATGCAATTGTATCTTAAAACCATGTTTCCAAATGCCAGGACCAGGGATGGCCAAAATCCATTGTCGCTGACTACATGTGAGAGAAATGAAGACGTTGAAAACTTATCCTAGAGTCTAGTGCTGTCATTAACGAAAATGTTGATAACATTCAAAAGAAATTGACTTTTCTTGGGGTTTGCTTCTAAACATGAGTTTAATGCAACTTGACAAACTTTTAGGTTCGGACTCCACACTCGTCTATGAATTTTAGCTGCATTAGCAAATATCGAATACATCAATGTGCTATCTATGTGGAATTGGATTGTGAAAAAAATAGCCATCGTATTACGTGTTTATATCCTGTGTGTTTTTCACTCTTGCACAACTTTGTGTATTCCTCCATTTGAATTCACTTTAGGTAGTCTTTAATCAATCGTGTGTGAAGATCATTAATTTTTTTATTGAAACTTCAGACCATTTTTGTTTCCATCAATTTTTTTTAATTACTTTTAGGATTTCTAATAAATATTCCTACTTAGGTCTGTAAATTTATTTTCCAGCTATTTGACCCAATATTCTTTTATCTGTATTTTTAGCAATTTTTTTCAAGTATGATACAAATTTTCATCCTATTTCTGTCGTTTTGTTCCATACTTTTAAAAATTGGATGCAAATGGTTTTAAATTGTATTTTAGGTAATGTATGTAAACATAGATTAATATTTTTTTTACAGTTTAAGTTACAAAAATTTATTGTTGAAGGTTCAAAAATAGGACAAAATTAGCTATGATGTATTTACAAAACAAACAGATTCTCAAAAATGTTTATTCAAGGAGAAAGTCAAGACTTATATACAATCTACAAATAACTATATTTATATACAATATAACTATAAACTTTATAAATGAACATGATAGGTTTCAATATATACAAGAAAGGTTGAGATATACAGAACAGTTAATTATATATACAGGGTGTCCCAAGAAGTATGTACGTCTTTTTATCAATAGAATATCGGAGAAACACACTGTTCATTCAAAGCTAGAAACTAGAAACCACTTATCTAACTTCGCAAAATCGAAATGAGATAAAAGTTGAAGATGGTTGGATGGGAGTGGGGGTTGAATGAAAGCGTCTATGTGAAAGGAAGGAAACTCAATCAATTGAAGAGCTTAGTGGAAGAAAGTGCTATGTGACATTTTTTAAAAAATGGAGATTTTTATGTCAATGAACATGTTATTATACCCTCCTTTAAAGATATCAAGTATCCCCCTTTTCATAAACTTAATTTTTTTTTTACCTTTTGTAAGTGCTGTTTTAAAAGTATGCAAGTGTAAAAGAAAAACTTTAAAGTTCAACACTCATTTTCACCTTTTTGTTACTTCAGCAAGTTCTTCCACTAAGCTGTTCATAAAAAAATATTTTGGGAAACCAATTTTTTTATTACGGAACTACTAATCGGGATGCAGTTTACTGGGATCCGTAAACTTCGACTTCAAAATATAAAAAATGTCAGAGGAAGGACACTCAATCAATTTAAGAGCTTAGTGGAAGAAAGCGCTATGTGACATTTTGAAAAACGGAGATTTTTATGTCAATGAACATGTTATTATGCCTTCCTTTAAAGATAATAAGTATTTCCCTGTTCATAAACTTCAAATCAGGCATTTTTTACCTTTTGTAAGTGATGTTTTGATTGTATCTAAATGCAAAAGAAAAACTTTAAAGTTCAATTTCTCATTTTCACCTTTTTGTTATTTCAGCAAGTTCTTCCACTAAGCTCTTCATAAAAAAAATATACAGGGAACCCGTTTTTTTTAAATTACAGACTACTAATCGGGATGCAGTTTACTGGGATCCGTAAACTTCGACGTCAAAATATAAAAAACGGTCGGGAACGGGACAAGTGCCAGCAACGAGCCGTGCAGAACAGGATTCGTGAGCTGGGTGATCGCGATTATCCCATAGGCATGAAGCAACCAATGGCCCAACAGAATAACCAAATTGCGGACGTCCTTAATCGACGTCAGGAGGAGCGACATCATGGACTGGTCGAGTCGGAAAGCCAGATGAGCCGCGACCGATATGAAAGTGAGGATGATGATTATGTAGGGGAATGAGTAGTACATCAAGCCACCACAGGTGGCCTGTATGACAACGAGGACAGGTATGAGGTACATGGTGAGGTAGATCGACTTCTTGCCCCTGCCCCCTGATATGTTACTGACGACAAAGGGCCGAAGTATGAGCATGGCGAGCAGGGCCAGCGAGTAGTGGATGAAAACCATGGAGTAGAGTGGGTATACGGCCTCTTGGGTGCATCGGAGGGTCTTCTCGTAGTTTGGGCTCGGGTTGTGCAGCATGGTGTACCTGCAAGAAGAATATGGAATGTTAACTAAAAGGTGCAGAAAATATAAGTTCATAATTTAAAATAAAAAAGGAATAAAATAAACAAGAGCTTATTCTTAATCAGACTCTGTTTAAAGATTGTTGCTTGAACCATTTTTTTAAACTTAAAATTAGCCCAATTAAGATTTGTTGCAGGGATTAAATTTTCATATATAATCATTATTAAAATTTGATAAATTATATCTTGAGGAAAAATTCGTTTCAGAAAAAAAATGGTCCAGCCAAATTCCAATGCCTCACAATAGTTGATAGTTTGCCATAGGGTCTCGTTATTTTATAGTTCTAGTTTTTGATGGATCAGTCAACCAAACTGTACTTGTATATGACATTTCATAAATTAAATACAACCCAGGCAGCAATATAAATGAACAAGCATGAAATACTGAATCAACTGTACTAGTCTACGCAAAAAATGGGTTATAAATAAGAATGGGGGGAGGTAAATATCAACAAAAAGGAAAAGTACCGGCGAATGGGATAACTTGAGCCAAGCTTTTCAAGCCAATAAATTCTCATTATATACATACTTAAAAACGTGTTTGCCTTTTTCAATTAGTGACATCTCTGCCTTGACCTAGGAGTTGTGAGGCAAATAGTATTTTACGAGTCTTTCCCATTTGCCTGGTAATTTTTCACGGCATCCACCGATAACCTCTAGCGATGACTGTTAGTTCACAGCATTATCGGCGGATCACCCAATTAATTTGATTACAGCTCTGGTTGGGCCTGGTCGACAAACCAATGCTGCGACAATTTTCGAAAAAGCTGATGTCCGTGGTTGTCCCGGTATATAACCCATGTTTGTTTTGTTTTCTGTTCTTCCTTTTTCTTTCTCTACTTATGCTGTTTTGATAAACGTTAGTTGTCTAAAACAGTAGTTATGTTTTAGTAGTTTTTATGTCTGCCAACACAAGTGAACCAATACTTCGGACGAAACTTGGAACTAGGTATGCTTTCATGCTTGGGCCAAAGTTACCCCAATCAACAGTAGCTAAAATATATAAATTTTGCCATCTCCAGCATTACCAATCAGATAGTCGCTTGACCTTGCAGGCATGCAGGCTAATGCTGCCCCTGGGTTCGGTGAGAAGTAGCGTAGAGATTGCAGCTAGGCAGTTCTCAATGAGAGAGCTCAGGTGGAGAGATACTACATCTTTGGTGAAGTTCCTCCTTTTCATGGTTTGGTCGATGATGTACCACTCCACCACTAGCAGTAGCAGTGCCATGTACCTGTTGGGAAGCAGTAGTTTGAAAACATGCTAATGGATGACAGCACGTTCATGTTTGACAGTTTGGTAAAAAAAATATAATTTAAAATATCCTATACATTTTTTTTGTGATCTGTGCTTGAAAAATCTTAGAAATTGTATCTGTCATCCAGGACAGCTTGTCCAACAATGTACCCGTTTTCCTTTGTAACTAACCCCTCAAACTCTAATTATATAAATAACTTCTAAACAAATAAAAATATTTTCTTTTATTTATTACAAACATTTATAAAGTATACACTATTAATTGGTAATTAGTAGGATTACATTTATACAGTAATAAAATAAATACTAGATTACTTTTAGTAACCTAATAATAGACTCCTTGTAAGATAAAAAAAATTTAAAATGTATCATTAACCCGGCAGCACTCGCCTGGGGTCTAATGGACCCCAAATAGATTAAATACACTCTAAGATCTGAAACTCTGATTGGAGTACCATTATAAGGATTTTCTATATTGAAATTGATATAGACACTAACTCCCCCAATTGTGTCTAAGGGTACTAATGTAATGGTTTACGCGGCTTCCTTTTTCTAGCCTCCTTTCGGAGCTTTAGCACAGTTGCGGTTTAGTTTGTTATTTAACACTCAAGCTATAAAAAATTGCAAATAATCTATGTTTTATTTTTGTAGTTTTTTCAAACACAAACAACCCCCCAAAAAATGAATTATGAAAGTTTAATTATGTTTTTATAGTCGAAAAGTTAATCACTGAAACAAATCTGGTTATTGGCCGTCAACGAGGACGTCGGATTTGAGAAATTTGTTGTGCTCGGGGAATTTTTGAATCCCGAGGACGGCGGTTTTTCCAAGCCCTGTTATTGACATAAAATATTATCAAGCAAATTGTAGAAGCTGTAATCAAGACTCATGGATCCAGTATATTCCGCTATGTCATAGGCACAAAAAAATTATGATTCCTAAAAAAGAATGCTCAAATTTATTATTTGTTTTGTATTATTATTATTTGTTTAATGAATAGCTTAGGGTAAAAAGAGTTGAAGTTCAGGAACAGCAACGATTCAATGACAGGCCTTGATTTGGTGACGTAGGTCCAAGCAATGAAAATAACTAAATGTGTGGCATAGCAAACATTGCATTCATTTAAAAAATCACTGCATCACAGGAATAGAAAAACCCTTAGTTAAAGGAGGAGAATATTGTGACAGGTACGGCAAATCGATCGTAGCCTACAGGTGGCAAATCTTTAAATCCGGCCCTGGTATGCGTGATAAACCACCACACGTTAATAGGATAGTTTTTGTTTCTAGATTGTTTTGAGCTGCTTTATCAATTATCTTCGTAATGGAGAGCCTTACATCGGAAACTCACTTACCCGAGGTAAAACCAGTCGTAGAAAGTGGGCACGTCTTTGCACGGGAGGCATATCGAGTTGGCCGCGGCCCGGAACCCTCTCGGACAGGCCCCGCATTCGCCCCAGCTACCGTTGATCCGGATTCGACCACAGTACAGGCCGGGGCAGTGAGTGGAATGGTCCATTACCATTTTGGAATTGTGATTTAAGACGAGCGAAAATGGACAATAGTATTATCTATGCGTAGATTGTGGATGGATTTATGAGTGAATCAAAACGCAAATAGTATTATCTATGCGTAGATTGTGGATGGATTTATGAGTGAATCAAAACGCAATTGAGAATTTGACAGGATAACCAAACCAAAACAATAACAATCATGTTGGTTGGTTGACATACATATATTTTCAGGCTTGTGTGCTTGCTCAGAGAGCCGCTTATAAACCTTCGTCAAGTAAGACAGTCACAACACACACACACTCACACTCACATGCACACATATACGTGACAGATGCTGCCATCTATCACGCACCACCTCCACAATTTAGACATGTCCCTGAGGGGGAGGGAAATTTTCTCCAGGAACCTGTACCCATGGTAAACTGCGCAATGACCGACCACAGGACTTTCGGACCCAACAGATTTAACGAGCACGTACTCCGCATATACTCGGTAGGTCTTCAGTGGCACCGGGACTCGATCTCTCAACCTTCCGATCTCGAGACCAAGATCTTGACCACTAGGCTCCCTACAGCCCCCAAAACAATAACAATCATTACTCAAGTTATGCAGTTACAGTTGATCGGTTTTGCCATATAAAATAGCTTAAACATAGCTACTTTGAATTAGTTATTTCCAGGCAAATTGCCTATTTATTGTCTTTTATGATTTCAATCTCAATAAAAAAGTCAAAAGTTTTTGAAAACTGTCTTTGCTTGAGGTTCCATTGAGTTCTTTAGATGTTGACGTGGTCATTTGCAGTGGGTTTTGAATTACGCAGCTTTATTGGCTGTGTTAAAACTAAAAATAGGCAGCCAGAAACGATAAATTAACTTTAACATCAAGTATCAACACGAGAGTAGAGACTGCATGTTTAGCTTTTGTTTCTTTATTTTTTTTATATAATAAATTAAATTGTGACATCAGTCTAGTTAACTCTTTAAATTAATCAATTAATTTTTTTCACTTAAAATAGTTAGGAATTTTCGACCAAATAATGAATCAAAATCTAACAGGCAATCAGCGCATTGTGCACGATTGCTGTATAAATTTGTACAACAACATTCAAAAGTGGAAAATTATAACATCTCATCTGCATTCTACTATTTTAGAAATTTGCCTTATTAAGCAAAAGGACTTGTAAGTACACAATTTCAGACAGCTTAACGTTTTTGAGAATAATTAATAAATAACTTTATTGACTTAATATTTATCTTAATATTATGGCATTAGGATCATTTTATATAAGCGAATTAATCACTAGTTAATTGAAAATTACTGGAACAGCTATGATATAATCGTCGGTCTGGGTTTGCATTCATTCCATTGTCAAGCTTCGGAAATGCGGTAAACATTACACTTCATACAACCTGATTGGTATAGCAATGAAAACTCTACGTTAACAGCCATTATATCATTCAGGGTGGTAACAGAACCTGGAAATCGGGGAATTCTCAGGGAGCTTTTTAATTCTGGAAATATCAGGGAATTCTCATGGAATTTTTCAAATTTTGCAAAATATCAGGGAATTTTTCTATTTTGGATTTCTTAAACAGAAGGTTTAGGTTCTTGTGATCACTACTATCGGGCACTTGATAAAAAAAAAAGATTCTTGTTTATCCGATTTGCCTGAAGAACCAATCTTGGAGGAAGGATCGATCTCTCTCACGAAATCGTGTTATAAAATGATTTTCTGATCACATGATTGTTCCTCTAAACTTATTCAGGTTTTCGGAAATGTAGCAAGGTAGGCTAACCCATAATTCGGAAAATTCTTAATTCCCGCGATATCTGTATTAAATTGTGTGTATTGCATGTTTTCTAGGTAATATGTAAAATCGGGGAAATTTTTGTGAAAGTATCAGGGAAATCATGGAAATATCAGGGAACTTTTTTTCTAGAATTTTGTAACCACCCTGTCATAGCTGTACCAACTAAACTTTGTAATGCAAATTTCGGTTCATTTATTTTTATTTATTTATACAGGTCGGATTCAGACCGGGAAATCTCGGGTGAAGATAGCTCCGAGAAAACTATGTGGCAACTGCAGAGTTTGAGTGAGGAGTTGCTCCGTAAATTTGAGAGTTTGGTAAGAACTTCTTTAAGGGGGTTCGGTATGTTGTATATCGCTAATGTTAAATTGGCCAATTGCAATGTACCTTTTCACAATAACTACTGATCAGATTATCTTTACATTTTCTGTGTGTCTTATACCAACCTTATATATTAATCTGAGGTTAAAAGTTTTTTTTTAAATAACTGTTAGATTTTTTTAAACAAAATAAGTTTTAAAGTACCCAAAAATTCCTGAAATTTTTCACTTTTTTGCCCCATAAATTTTTTTTCACTTTGGTTTTATTAAAATTTATAACCTCAAATTAATCTATACTATGTATTACATCATATAAAAAAAGTTTAAGAGAAAACATAGCATAGTTTTTGAGAAAAGGTACATCTTAGTTCAAAAAAATCAAGTTCTGAGAAAAATGCGTCTAAAGTTTTTATTGTTAACCGTTCAGTAAGGAAAGGGTTAAATAAAATGGCTTTTAATGTCAAAAATATTTTTCCAATCCTCTTGATACTTTGTGACATTATTAATAAAGATTGTAATAGTATTTTAAGCCAATCATTTTATTTTTTCACCGATTTTGGGGTACTGAACCCCCTTAAGCATTCTCATCTCCCAGATCAATTTGAATGTTAAAAAAATTGCACCAGTTTTTGATTTGATTGATTTATTTAACAAAAGTAATTTGAAGTTAGAAGTGTGGCGGTTACCACACGCTTTTAACCTCAATAAATCATCTGCTCGCTAGAGGGCGCTGATTTATCTCTGCGTTCCCACCACTATTCTGAATAACATTAAAAGTAGTTGTATATAAGCCGAGGTAACTCATCTTTACCTTGAGGATCCTTTTGGTAGAATTTGGGTTACTGAGGCTGCTACAGAAGTATGGTATGGATACATAACACAAAGTTGTAATCTATATTTCCAGGTAATCTGTGTAGTAAAAAAAAACTTCTCCACAGCGTGGTCTTCAATTGACTGCGGCTCAAAATTAAGAGCTCCCTCGTGTATTCAAAATTAAGAGCTGCCCTCGTGTATTCTTCAAAATTAAGAGCTGCCCTCCTGTATTCAAAATTAAGAGCTGCCCTCGTGTATTCAAAATTAAGTGCTGCCCTCATGTAGCTCATTTGCACTTACATCAAACCAAAACCAAACTGTACAGCTTGGACTGGCAAACGACTGTTGACCAGATAATCTCTACAGAAAAATCCTTAATTAGAATGTTGTGAGGTTGGTTCCAAATAAAATATCGCCATGGTAAAAAAAATTCTTCAAAATTTTTTGTCTTTATTCTCAAATATAAAAGAGATGCGATTTTTTTTCTGTGTAATGCAGTCAAAATGTTTTTAAAGTCACAGTAGTTTTTTTTCTAGCTTAAATTGAAATTTATTTTGATGCTTATTCTTAACCTTACAATAGCTTCTGAACCAGAAATCTGATACCTTACGTCTGTTAGCCTGCAGACATTAAAACTTGGAAACAGATTTTTTTTTACGTCGGGGGAGCTGGTTCTATTGGACATTTCCCTTCTTGCAGCCCAATAAAACATTGCCTTTTTATTGAAAATGTCATAAGGTAAAGAATTACAAACGTTGGCCAGAAAGGCACAATTTGTCAAATGGTTAAAATGTAAAATCCATAAAATTTCCATTTGAGCATAGTGGGCAGTCAGGCACCTCCAAAACACCAATACGGTGGAGATGTCCCTGAGGATAGTCATGTCCAGTTATTGATCTGAAGTTAGCAGAAAAAGTCTGTCTGGGGAGGTTCATAGGGAGAGGGTTTTTTAATAGGCTAGACCATAATTTCCCTGTGGTGTCTACAGACCGGAGGTTTCTTGAGTAGTTAACTTGGAAAATAGAGAACACACCCATTTCCAAATTTTCATGTCAGTAAGTTTATTCTTTTTAAAACAAATTATTAAATAAGATTTGTTGTTTGTTTTATCAAAAATATATCACATTCTTCAAAGTAGTGCATAATTTTGACTATTCATTTCATAGGCAAACTTAAGTTCTAAACAATCACATCGGTTTTAGAATTCATTCCAGTCTGTTTTGGCAACTGGGTCTAAGTGTTTTTCTTTACCTGTATAAATCTTTGAAAAATTATTTTTTTTTTTACTTTGCTTTTGTAGGAAACAGTTATGTGTAAAATCAGTCAACTTCCTAAGAAGCTGAAAGCCATTAATGCCTTATCTGAATTGGAGCAATCAAGAAACGACAGTTCAGATGTTGATTTAGACCCAGTGTTTTTTAAAACATGGCCTTTATCTAGATTTTGTAAGTATTTCAATCACTGGATACTATTTTATCTTTAGTTATTGTAAATACAATCAAACATACTTTACATAAATGCTTTTTTCATCATAAATTTAAATGAAATTCATCTCTAATACATAAATTATCATAAACGGCTGTTACTTATTTTAAGCCTTCATTACATTTTTTTAGCAAGTGTCTTAATTTTTTGAAATGGTAAATTAAGTATAATTAGCTTTTGTTTCAGTTATTACGTAATTCCTAATTTTAAAGAATTTTTTTTATGATCTTTGATTATTTTACAGAAGTAACTTCTTTTAAACGTTATATGGTGCTCTAATCAGGGTTGTTATGTTTAAAACATTTTGTTTAAAACATAGTAATAAAAAACATGTTTAAAACAATTTTATTAATTATTATATGTTTTATAATTTATTGGCCAAATACAGTTCATTTAAGGAAATAGGTTTTATTTTAGGATATATGACCATGCTGTCTTACCTTAAAGATTAAGATTGTGATAAATAGTAGACCCTGATGGAATGGTAAACCTTGTATGTGATACTTTAGGTTTCAAATGGGACACTACTGACATTTGTTAATATTCATTAATTTATTATAGCCCCTAATTTGTTAGATTTATGCTAATCATCAATGTGGTACATAATTTTAGTTCATTAAAATAATGCCAAACATAAACTAGTATTACATTATTAGTTTAAAAATTCTTCTATTAGCCCATCCGATTTAATCAAAGGAAGACACCGAATCGCCAGATAATCGAAGGATTTCTTTTATTCTATGATTCTTCGACAAATAAAGATGCAAGGCATATGCCTAAAATTACTGGGGATGGAAGTAAATATGGAAAACCAAAATGCAAAAAAAAACATGTTTTTTTTAAACCTAAACAACTTGTAGTAATATGGGATTATGGGAAAAATAAATATGGGAAAGCAAAAAAACATGTTTTTTAAACCTAAACAACTTGTTCAATAACCAAAATTTAATTATTTAAAAAAAACATGTTTTAAACAAAAAAAAAACACGTTTTAAACAAAAAAAACATGTTTTTTGTTTTATTTAAAAAAACCATGTTTTTTTCCAACCCTGGCTCTAATATAAATAAATATTAGTTTCTGCTAATTATTTTCAGTTTTTCAAACCAACAAAAACAGTTATATTAAATTAATTATGGCAGTTATTGAAATCCAGATGTTTTAGAAAAATTAAGAATTTTTCTATATCTGAATGTATTTTGTATATCTTTTTAGGTAAGTCAGCAGAGGAATTAGAAAAAATTTATTTAAAGGAATTTAAAGTCAAATCAAGAATAACCAAAGAAATAAGTACAGTCACCAAAAAGTCCAATTTAATAATTCTTGAAGCTGCTTGGAAGTATGAACCAAACATAGACACTGATATAGTTGATGAATTATTAGGTGGCATCATAGCTGAACTGGAACTATTTTCACACTTATCTTAATATTTGTAAATATGTTTCATGTCTAGCTATCCAATGTATAGTATTCTTTGCTATAGAGCAGGGGTTCCCAACCGGTTGTATGTGCGCCACTGGTGGTACGCGAGAATATTTCAGGTGGTACTCGTTAGTGATGTGAGCAACATGATGCTATCAATAGCTTCTGTACGCACATGCAGTGAGCTTGCAAATATATTACTCATTATTTTAAAAAAAAAACGTTATTTTAAAGAAGAGATCTTTAATTAACTTCTGAAACGGATGTAAAACCTAGTACCCTTTGATCTTCTGTCAAGCTCTGCTATTTTTGATGCAATTTTTCGCGAGTTACTTGTGTGGATTTTATGAACTTCAACAGAAGCAGAAAAGGTGTTGAAGAGGACTTAGTGAAGTTCCATTACTCCTAATGGTGATATTTTAATCACAAGGAAACAAGTTTTGCACAAAAGACTATAAAAGTATATTTTGTATGGTGATTCATTTTTTGCTGAGTTAGTACTATATTTTATTTGTGTTTTTAGATCTAAAAGTAATTAATAAAACTGTTAATTAATACCATTTAAACTTCTTATTTCTCTTTTATTATGAGTATGTTAAAATTAAGCAAATATCTAACCATTAAATACCAAGCTTCCTCTGGAATTTTACTCAAAAAACCTTTGAGCACTTTTGGAAGAGTGAATATTATACATTTATTAAAATATTTAGGTCTGGTGGTATGCCAAAATTTTTCAAAAAGTCAAGTGGTATGCAGATGCAAAAAGGTTGGGAACCCCTGCTATAGAGCAAGAGCCCAGGGCCTCCAGACCCAAGTCATTTTCTCATGGAGGAGAGGTATCGGATTAGATTCGGTTTTCATTTACTTTTTGTGTATGCATACCTACTAGAATGGTGCAAAAAGTAGGTAAATCATAAGTTATTTTCTCAAAGCCGAGTTTTACGTATGTTTTAGAAATTGATGTTGAAAATTAATAATAAATTTGCCAGACACTTTCTGACGGCTGAAAGGGTCTTTTTGCACTCGATATCTGTACCATGGCCGCCGGTCCACTCTAGTACAGGGTGGCAACAGAACCTGGAAATCAGGGAACTTTTTAATTCTGGAAATATCAGGGAATTCCCAGGGAATGTGCAAAATATCAGGGAATTTTTCCATTTCGGATTATTTAAACAGTAGGTTTGGGTTGTATCTGTGATCACTACTAGTGGACAAATATTGTGTCCACTAGTGTGGTTATTCTGGTAATTGGAATAATACTTCAGAATATTTGATAAGAAAAAATATTCTGGTTAGTCTAATTGGTCTGAACCGTAGCTACAAAAAACAATGTATGAATACTGCCAATAGATTCTAAGAAATTGTCAGTGTCCCAAGGTACAAGCGTCCCAAGATACAACACTCTCCCCTAAATGAAACCCAAACCCAATCCGATACATTTCATCCATGAGAAAATGACTTAGGTCAGTCCATCACACCATATTTTTATGTGTATAGATGCCCAACATGTATAGATGAGATAGTGCCTTAAGATGTGTTTCAGCTCTTGAGGAAAATTTGTGAATTATTATAATCATTGAGTCAGTCAGTAAAGTGACAACAAACAAGAACACAGATGTCTAGATTAGAAATGTAACTAAAATGCGGAAAATTCAGTATTTTATTGTATGTTATTTATCAGTTTGAAATTGCTGTATAATCATGTAATAATATTTGAATGTGTAAATAATTTGTTTTTACTTTCTGAAAAATGTTTTATTACTGAGGTTTTCATTGAAGTTTCAGGACAGAAAGCTAATATGTTGTCCATATTTGATGAGTTTGAAATGTCATAAGTGTTTACACAAAATATCAATCATTCATATAAAAAGATAACTAGTAAATAAAGGATATAAAACAGGTTTAATTTACATGTAATAATAAAATAATATAAATATTTCAACTTCAAATGTAATGAAAAATCCCAATAACTGAATAAGTAATTTTATTTAACAAAATTGGCTATTGATGAATTGAATCTCTTGATATTTGCTTTTACTAAATTATTGTATAAATATAATCTGGCTCGTTTTTTAAAGAGACAATTTATTTTCAATGATTTCCAGTTTCCACATGTTGCAGTCGAAAAGTAATTTTTCATTGTGTTCAATTGTTCTAACGACTTTTGCTTGTAATTTCACAAAGCACAAAAAAAAAAAAAAAAATACATATAAATTTGTTAATTTTTGTTCAAAGCTAGCTAATTATAAAATTAGTATATGTTCCCCCTCAACTATTCGTTTTTTCGTAAATTTTGTAAATTAAAATAATTTTTGTATCATTTTAGATCTCTCTTTATAGACTAACTCTACAGGTCTAGCACAAAATTATGGTAATTTATTTGCAATTTGTAAACAAATAGATTACCATGATTACCACTTTGTAGCATATTCGTTCTTGAAACAGTCTAACAATTATAATTATCGTCAAAAAAAGATTTATAGTATTTAACAAAAACAATTAAAATTATTCTTTTTTAAAGAAAATTTAATGCACTAGTCATTACTAATAAACTGGAGGGTTTCATAGCATGGTGACTTGACAGTTACATGGATTTATAAAAAATAAACTATAAAAATAGCTAGTTAATTATAATATATATTAGTTAATTGTTGGATCGTATCTTGTGGACTAGTTACAGTGTGTCCAATCACAGCTTTATGATTAAATAGTTCGTAGTCGTTTCCACCTGGATTTGTTTTATCACCGAAGAAATGAATGTTGGAAAATCCCTCATTTTGGAGATACTTCAAACAGTAGGTTTTGTCCCAACCAATAGGAAAGCAGTCGAAACTTATTTGTCCACCTGAAAAATACATATTTTAGTTTAACATTTGGAAATTCTTAAAAAATTTGGAAATTCTAATTAAAGAGCTTAGTGGAAGAACATGCTACGAGATGTTTTTTTTAAAATGGATATTTATTTTTGTTTCAGTAAACAGATTAATCCTTCCTCTAATTATATTAATTGAAGAGTACAAGGGAAGAACCATTTTATTTCGTAGAAGGCTTTCCTCAATAGGCCTCTTTGGCAATGATAGCGAGAAATCGCCTAAACTGGTGTAAAGAAACCAATTATTTGCTTTGTTTTTCTTTCGTGGCAACCCTGATTCACACCAGAGATCAGTGGACCCGAGTAACACGTTTGTACGGCGAATGAAGAACCGAAAGAAAAGCCGTTTTCCTGTTGCCAATGTCCGCCAAGCAGACACATAAGGTAAGACTCCTAAAAAAATCAAGTGGTTCTTCCCGTGTACTCTTTAATTGTGTAACTTGGTTATAGCGTTATTCAGGGGTTTGTGATGTTTAGGGCGTTATAAACAAGGTTGAATAATAGTAAGGGAAGTAAATCACGTAAAATAAGTATTATGTGATCATGCTATTAATTAAAGTTATAAATGACATGTATTGAATTAGTTTAAACTCAATGTACTATTCTTTGTATTAGTTCAATTTCTACTTCTCTACACTTTGTGCCAACCTAAGTTTGGTAAAAACAAAGAGTAAAAAGGCAGAGGGAAAAACGCGATTGGTCTGTTAGTTGGATACTCTTGTAAAGTAATTATTTGCATACAAAATTATTTGAATACAATTTAACCAAAATGCATTTTTCATTCTGATAAAACTGCCAAATTTTCTCAAATAGCATTCAAATCTGTTAGACCTTCAACAAAATTAATGTTTTAAACATGTTTTCTAGATGGATTCACAAATAATTTATGGAACTCTTTACATCCACGGAAGGATCTTCTCCATACCATATTTCTATTGACCCAACTTAGGTTGGCAAAGAGTGTAACCAATAATTTTTTTAAGTGGGAAATCAATAATAAATTAGGAGACTTTTCGCACTATTTAGCAAATGAAATAAAATTAGGAGGTATTTTGCACATCATGTAAAGGTAAATTTTTAGTTTTAAAACGGAGGTATAAATTTTAAAAAAATATGTTTGTTATAAAACAAAATATTATAACATTAAAGTCTTTGTTAAATTCAAGGGACCAAACATTTATTGTGTTATAGATGAGTTGTCGTTGTAAATGAGATCACTGTAACTGAGCTTAACTGCAACAAATTTCTCCTTTTTCATAAGTTTTAATTTAAAGTTTGTTTTTAAAATTTTTTTAAGTACCACTTTTAACTGATCTAAGTGCAAAGTAAAAACTTTAAAGCTAGTTTTCACTCTTTTGTCACTTAGCATGTTCTTTCACTAGGCTTCAATCAATTTGAAAAGGCTTTTCATTCTAAAAATTAAAATTCAGGTAATCAGACTTTCTAATGGAAAAATATTTAATTAAAAAAATAAGTTAAAATTAATTGAAAAGGCAACACTTTTTCATGATAAGACATTTTTTCCATGAAGTGGACCACAAGTAAAAATAACATGTCAAGAAGATGGCTCTGTTAACGAAGATAGAAGATTTAAACTTTATACTGTATGAAATCAGTGTTAAAAGCAAAAAAATAATATTTTAACTTCCTAACTGTAGATAGTGATGTTTGAATGGTAATGAAATTTTGGTGTTTATCAGAAACTATCAATAATTTGTAATTTATCCTGATCTGTTCTCTAGCAGTTTAGTTTTTGAAAGTTAAATAATATCTTTTTTTTTTAATCATATTTTAAAAATGGTTAAAACATTTTTCAAAATCTACTTTACCAATAGAATAGGTTAGGTCAAAATCAGGAAACTTGTTTTGCAAAGTTTCCACAAACTTCTTTCTAATGCTGTGATCCTAAATCAGAAAATAGTTCATATTAAATGTCTCATAGAAAAAGTATTACATAAGGAATAAATATTCAAAACTTAAGAATTTTCTTATTAAAATCATTGCAAGGGATATTTAAGATCAATATTATAGAATAAAGAGGATTTTATATAAAATTATTAGAAAGAGGGGAAATCCTCATTTTAAGAATTCATTTGTTATCATAAACTATAAAAGGGAATATATATTTAATTTAAAAAAAGTTACATTAATTTTTTATAAAAATTATATTATCATTAGTAAATTAAGAAGCACTTTCAATGCCATTAACATCATTTCATAGAGAATAAACGTTTTTTAAATTAACAGAATTTTACTTTATCGAAAACAGACATAAAAGGGTATAAATACATCTAAATTAAGAATTTTACATCATCATAATTATTTCAAGGCAAATAAAAATCCTTTAAATAGCATTAAGAAAAAGTTCACCTTAAAAAGAATGTTATCCATTAAAATTATAAGAAAGGGAATAAATGTCCCTAATAAGGAATCTTTCTTTTACAATATCAAATATTCTTAAACTAATAAAAATTTAACTGTATATAAACCAGTAAAAAAATTAAATATCTCAAAATTAAGAAGAATTTTACTTTATCTACAAAGTAAATAATGATAATTTAAAAAAATTGTAAATATTATCATTATAACAAAGGGATTAAATATTCTCATATTAAGAAGCATTTTATTGAATCCCCACCATCATTACATACCTAATCATACAACTGAACCCTATAAGTTTTATGTAATTATATGTTTTTGAATATTTTAATGTTAGTTATTGCGGTTAATTTGAATATAAAAGGTTAAAAAATGGTCAAGACATAAAATGCGCACTATACGTCCCAAATTTTATTTTTTCTACTTATAATAGCTAAATCACACCTTTATAGTCTTTAATGTGATCAAACCACACACAACATTATAGTCTGTCTGTTTACTATGCAAGCCTCGAAAAGACTTTCTTCCCTTATATCTTCTCTTAGTTTTCTAGGAAACGGGGGGAGCATAGCTTTTCTAAACCTAACACCTTTGAGGTTCTGTCGGGTGTTTAACAATCAGAACAGTTCAAACCCAAGCAGGGTGGGGGAAAACACGCCGTTTCAAAGAAAACCACATGCCCCCGCAGGTGGATGGGGGAGGAAAATGCTTTCAAGACTCGCATTCTAGATAGACAAGGTATAATAACAGCCAACTATTATCTATTTTCCCTCAAACAGATAATGAAAAGTAACAAAAAGTGTCTTTCAATAATACTTACAAGTATCATACATCATTAGTAGATAAAGGGTTACATTAAGAACTTTACCTTATCATAAGCATTGAATTCTTCTCGTTCTTTCTGACTACAGCTCCTGCCCACTGGGCATACGTTGATGAGACCAGAACGAAATTCGATGAAGTTACCACTGAAAAACAGTTTTTCATTAAAAGGCATTATTAGTAAAATAAATAAATAAATATTTGAAATTCAAAGGATTTTTTTCAATAAATTTTTGTAATATGAGAGGGATACAGATGCATAAAGCCATCTAGTGACTGCCATTTTCCCCACCAACACATAATTAAAACTATAAATTTTATAAAATTTAAAAATTACGAAGTATGGAGGAGTCTTTTAAAATGTTAAATACAAAATTAAAAATCTAATACATAAATAATGAGTGAAAACCATAAATATCATGTCATAGATAGAAGTTCACACAGGCCAAAATGCTTATCCCATAAAGGATTAAATACATAAAATATTTCATGAATTATAAAGGGTACAGATAATATCATATTGAAATTCAAAGTGTTATTTGGAATTTCTATAAAAAATAATAATAAACAAACCGTTTAACAGGCAAACGCAACTTGGACATGTATTCAAGGCAGAAGTTTATGAAAGTTTGGAGCTTTTCTTCACCAATGCGGTCAAGAATACTCTGTAAAAAAATCAATATTTAGAAATTGAAAAAATTTAGTTTACTAACAGAGAAATGACAAAATTCTCAGACATTTACTGATAAATTTGCATAAATCTTGGGTTTTAAGCATATTATGAATATTTAAAAGTGCAACACTTAAGAGTCAACTATAATATAAGTAAAAAATCATAACTAGAGAATATTTAATTCATAAATGATATTTTTTAGCAATGATTGCAATAAATTTTAAATACAAAAAAAAAAGGTTTCACTTAGATTTATCTAAATAAACAAAATATAAGTCAAATTAGGACTATAGTAATGGACAGTTTATGTCAAATAAATTGAGTTACATGGAAAAACAAACTAAAAAACTTAAAGTAGGGTAGACTAACCAGTGAATGAACGTTTAAGGCTCTGTGTTCGTCAGTAAATAAACACCAGGACATAATGACCAGGACAACCAACCATATGTCAGATAGCTTCCTACTAGATGTGTGGAAGTCAGTGTTGCCAATCCATCTAGTGGAATGATTTTCAATCCTTATTTTTTTAATTATATTTACCAAATGTTCACTCACTGGTCAGTCTACCCTAAATGTTTTTATTTTGTAAGGAAGGTGTTAATGCCCCCCAATGGGTTTTTCATAGATTGAAGACTATTTATTCATTATTATTACTATATTACTTTTTGTTAAAAACATTCCCTCTGGATTTATTGCACATTTTATTACTTCTTACATAATTCCTTGATTTCCAACAGACACAAATTTACAATTTTTATAATTTAAAGTGTATATTTTAGGTCATTTTAGAACAATAAAATTTTGTTTTGCTTTTAAACTTATAGTTGTGTGGCACACATTCAATAATTTGATTTTGACGATCATAAATCTTGAATGAGTCACCTCTTTTCCTATAAGTTTTCCCTGCTTATAAGCAACGAGTCCGTTTTCGGCGAAAACATAATCATAGATTTCCACAACTGTAAGATAAAATATAAAGTATCAGTTATCAGTTAAAAATATAATTTATATTAGAATTAATGAATTCAACAACAGTACCGATTCTCCACTGCAGCAAACAAAAAGTTTAGTTAAATTATATTACAATATTCCTACTGTATACCTTGTCTATTTACTATGCGAGGCTCAAAAAGAATTTCATCCCCCTTCGCTTGGCTTTCTAAGAAACGGGGGGGGGGGGGGGGGGGGGGGAAGCATCGCTTTTCTAAACCTACCACATTTGAGGTTAACAACCCGAACAGTTCAAACCGAAGTAGGGTGGGGGGAAACACGCTCACACTGTTTCGAAGGAAACCACAAGCGTGGATAGGGGAGAAAAATGCATTTGTATGGCACCTGTAGGCAACGATTGATTTGCCGTCCCTGTCACAATATTCTCCCACTTTGGGAGGTAGCTGGTTATAGCTTTAAAATAGGGTGATATGTGCTGCTTAAAATAGATACACATATTAGAATAATCTATGTACCTTTAAACACGTAATCGAAAGTGAAATAGGTAAATTTTTCAAATTGTTTCACTATTTTTCTTTCAACTTTGATTTTTTTATTTATATGTTTACGGTGTACCCATTAATGTAAATTATTTGTTTTCTTTCTTTAAAATATTCGTACCTTTATAGTAATTTTTTTAATGTCAAATGCCGCATTAATTGGTCCGAAAATTTGCCACCCAAAAAAACTCGAGGCTGTCGGCTACAGCCTATTTGGCCGATTTAAAAATCCGGCCATGCTTCTTATAAGAAAAATGCCACCACCCCCACACATGATTTTCGCAATTCGTAAATACAGCTTTAAATGAAGACAGTTTTTATATTACCTTAGTTTTTGTAGCAGAAATTCCATATCACTCACCTTTTTCTCCCTCGTCCATTTGTTCAGAAATTTTACAAAAGTCGGATCCACCGACCAATCCGATTGTAGCTTTCTTACTCAGTTCTTTTAGAAAGTCTTTCATTTCTGCAGATATGATCTGCAAGAAACATTTAATACAGGAGTAAGTTATTGGCGAGAAAAAATTTAGTATAGGGTGAAACACTTTCAGCTGCGTCAGTCGGAGAATCAATCAATGGATTTACATGCCACTGTAACACTGTGGGCAGAAAAACTGCACTAACCTAGGGTTACCAGGTCACAAAAGTAAAAAAACAGGAAACCTTAAAAAGCAGGACATTATTTTAAATTGAGACAAAACCTTATTTTTTTATTGCACATTATTTACATTATATTATTTAAACATTATTATTACCACATTTTTCTATAGAACGAAGCTGACTAAATGCCTTGTAATTTAGAGCAATGCATAAAACACATTTTGAAGGAAACTAACAAAGTAAGCCATTACACTTTGAAATGTATACAAACTTCTTTAAAGATCTTCAAAATTAATTAATTTCGAAAATACGGACATTTAGGTAAACTGTGAGTTTTACCTGCCAATGGCAATAAAACTGGGGCTATTAAAAATAAATTTGTTATGCATTGATAAAAATGGTGACCAACATAAAAATCGACAAAATTACATAGATTTCCCCTCATTTACAATCATCGAATTTATTACAATTTTGTAAAAGCCTTTTTTTGAATTTAACTAATACATTCCAAAAAATGTAATACACATCAAACACACACATTTCTTTTAACTAAGACACATCTATTAATTTTAATCCAATTTCAATACAAAAAAATCATAAATTGAAAAAAAAATATTATAAAAAAAATTAAATGGCTTTAAACTGTACATGCTAAGCACCGCATGTCAAATCGAAACTAAAATCTAAAAAAAAACCTTTTGCTAATAGGTTTACACAATAATATTAAAGCAGATATATTTACTTGAAAACAATTATACAAAATACCTATAAAATTAATGCAATTATAACACAATATTTTACTTCTAAACTTATTTAAAATAAAAAGATCTTTGATAATAAATGTTATACTTGTCGTGAAGCCGTGAGAGTTCCATCAATATCGAAAAGGCAGAGATCCTTTCCAGCCATTTTAATAAAGGGAAGTCACGATTTCCGAACGTTCAAGACAAAGTTTGCTAAAAAGTAAACGTCGTAATCAAAATTTTACTTTTATTAATATCACCGGCATTTTAGACACATCATCTTTGAGAATGTGGGTTTGTTTACGTTTTCATTGCTGACCTGTCAGTTTAATGCTGCCGTTCTGATGTTGAAAGTTTTTATTAACGCAAATCGATGAAGTCCCGCGTTGTTTTTTTGGTAGGAATCAAGGCGCGTTCACACGTGCTGGGAAATAGCCGGCGTTTAGCTGGCTATTTTGTGAAGCCTTATAACCCCGTTCACATGAAAACGCCGGCATCGTGGAAGTGATGTTGTGGCGTCAGCTGCTCTTTTCGCCGTTTTAGGTAATTAGGTTTTAAAAAACATTTTTTTTTATTAAAAATCATAAATGCTTGCAAATAAGATTGCTTTAGAGATCCACAGAATTAATTTCATAATTACAATAATAATCAATTTTTTTTTTGATGATTTATATATTTTTTTTTAATTGAGTTAATAGGTTTTTTTAGTTTTAACCAAAAATTCTGAAAATAAAGGATTAGGAAAGGAAATTCTGAAAATTGGGAAAATAAACTCCTGCCGGGCATCTTAAGAATAAATATTTTCAAAGGAATGACTAAAATGTGTAGCAATATATGAAAACACAAAAAAATTGAAAATTAACATATCGTAGTAAATAAAAGCATATTCTCTGTTTTATATGTATTTTAGCATTCTAAAACAATTGCTTCTATTGCAACTGACAATATTATGTACGAAACTGATACCAAATATTCCATTCATTAACAAACCGCAATACATGCAAAGGTGGCGTGAAATCGTTACTACCTACGAGGCGGGATTGTTTTCGCACCCGCAATATTCCCTAGAGAGGTATTTCTTTCCTGAAACGCCGGCGAATCGCCGGCGTTTGCTCTGCATGAGAACGGGCCCTTAGGGGAGACCGGGGTTAGTTGGCACACTTTTCACTTCAAAATTTTTCTAATTTTTTGGTTTGAAGATATTTGAAATGTAAAAAGTTGGTAATGTAGGTAAACATTTGGGCTACAAATCACACATACAATTGAATAAATATATTGTTGCCACTTTGTGTGAAAAATGTTTTTCCTTGTCCAGTCAAACTATGCCAATCTACCCCGGTATCGGGGTTAGTTGGCATAGGTAGTGGGGTAAGTTGGCATAATTGAGGCAAGCGTTTTTACTCGTCTTTATGTAAGGTGTAATTATAATGAATGTTAATCAGCTTAAAATTAAACATTCCAAATGTCCTTGGGGGTAAATGAATGTTGGTTCATTACTGATTATAGGAGGTTGAAAAATCTTTGAACATTATGTGGGTTGAAACTGGACGTTCGAGCCAAACTCGTTGCCGCGGGGGTACGTATTGAAAGTTGTGGGTGACGTTTGGAAAAAAGAAAACCAGTCAACACCTGCTGATTCTTTTGAGTCCCAACTACTAGGATGTGCAGTGCCATTAGCAACTGCATATTGATATGCCAACTTTCTTGCTTCTTTTGGGCTCAGGCCGAAGTATATGTCACTTGCCTTCACAAGGTATTCACTCAAAGCAAATTCTTGTTCAGGAGTGAACACCTGCCGCACTATCCCATATCCTCCAATACCCTCTGGTACCCTTTAGGCAGATTTTTATTTTTGATTTTGCGATCTTACAATACAATGCGAGACTTCTAACAGAGATCTCAAATTCATCCGCTACTTTTCTCAAACTTTTTTTTTCCAAGTAAGTGTGCCTCAACAGCTCTCTTTCGGATCTGCTGTCATTGTAGCCCTCTCAGTTTTTCGTTTATAGGTACTCATAATCTGAAGAAAAAATATTTACATTATCATATATAGGTAAGGCAGAAAAAGTGAACTTACAGTTTCCGTTTATTACATAATAATAACTAGATAACCGTTTGCTTGAAATCGTGCTGAAATTTGTATAGTCTTAAATTATGCCATTTTTTAAAACTCTGAGTATGGCAAATCTACGTAAAAGTATCTAAAGTAAAAGTTAATATCTGCCCAGCCGTTATTGAGTTATGACTGCGAAAAGAAAACGCCTTCCGCATTTATATATGTATAGATAAAAACAATAATAATTTATTATTATGAAGAAGCCTATACCTAACTAAAATTAGGTCGCTATGAATGTTGGCATACTTATGTCAGCTTACCCGTTGTTGCGGGGTTAGTTGGCATACCCAGCAAAATTATGTCAACTAGCCCCCGAGTCCCTATGCCAACTAACCCCAATAGAGCAAGTAAAATAAACATGGCGACCAAAACTTTTGTTTATCAACTACAGCAGAAATGGACTTATAAATTTGCAGCTAACTGCCCAAAGATACTAAAAACTTGTGAATGTTATTCCTGAAGGACTATACTACTGTACAAAACGACAAATACTGAATAATCAAAATTTTACTTTCTTATATGAAAATCACGTTTTCCATCCTTCCTCTAAAGGCAATGGCTGGATCCAACTGGCGTTCTCATGCAAGTTGCACATTTAAATGACGATCATGTGACAGGCTCAGTAGCGCTCTTAATAAACAGTGAATTTTTTTAAAGGCACAATGCCAACTAACCCCTTATGCCAACTAACCCCGGTCTCCCCTACTCTGCAAATAACTACCCAAGCTTTAGCATCAGATACAATGTTTAAAAAAGGTTTTTTAATAAACTGACAAAATCTCAGTGTTGAATTGTCTTTTTTCAAAAGTGTATTTCGATCTATCAGATAGAACGTAGGGAATTTGCATGGGTCGGGAAAACGCGAAATACCATTTGTAAATGAAACTCCATGCGATTCCAAGAACATCGGCATAAATTTTACCTCAATCCGACCATTAGTTTATTTTTAAGTAATTTTCAAAGTTTGCGCTATCCCCCGCCCCTTGATAACGCTGCCTCTGGTCTTCCCTCCCCGCGTGACGTAAGACGACACAACTGGGAAAGCCAGAGATAGGCGGCCGCTGTGTTTCACGAATGTCATTATTCGTAATGTTTTTTTGAAATCGCGTCGAACCCATCAAAGTTATGTAAATTCTGAGAAATATTAGTTCATACGAATGTTGCATAATATCTTGTTTTAATAGTACCATGAAGAAATTACACCAGAAAACTTATTTCAGCCCCAGTATGTTTATAACGTTAAAAGTGGAAGCTTTTAAAAATGCTATATGTCTTTCTGTCATCTCGGGCACAACTAGAAAAGAAAATCCGGAGGTAGGGCTGTTGTCGTAAATTATATTCATATATTTTTAATTAATATTATTTTAACTAAAATCATTTTTAATTAAAATTGTTTTTAATTAAAAGCAATTTATTTATCTAATTTTTGAATGTAAATAGTTTTTTGATGCTAATTTATTATTACTAATTGTGAACATTAATTAGTATTCCTTTTACATTTCTAATGCTTGCTTTATTTAATTGACAACTAATGTTTTATTATTAGAATAAAAAAGTGCAATAAATAGGGAAAAAAATCAATTACAGAATGTTTTTATTGAACATTTAACTTATTAGATAATTTAAATAACTTAATTTTGTTTTTCAGAAACTAAATGAATTTAATTAATAATGAAATTAAACCAAATATCATAAAAAAATTCGAGATAAAATTAAATTTAAAATTTGCAAAATAAAAAAAAACTAATGCACATTTTTTAAAAAAGAGAGATAATTCCAGGTTAACCGGCACTGTTAAAGGTCCACGGAGGCTAGTGTTGGGCCGATAATTGATGCTTTAAGTTTAGGGTTTTAATGAAGTACGATTCTACTTTCTGATACTGACTCTATGCTAATAACTATACATAATATTGGCCAATTGTATTAGTGGTTATAATACAATATTAGTACATTGCTTTAATACATTGGGTTCTAGAACTTATCTATTCACGGAAGTAATTAATATTATAAGAACTGTATCATAAATTATTTAAGAACTACATTAATACTTATATTTTACCGCAATATCCCTGGACAGCAAATGAGAAGACAATAGGTTAACTAATTTAGCATTTATTGACATACACAATAATAAGTTAGTACACTACCGCGCGGCACAATACTATAGACAATAATACTGGAATATCATAACACAGTATGCATTAAAAGTAAGGCCCTAACATAACCGCCAATTACATTTAATTAATGTTTCCTGGAAGTATTAGAGAATTGTCAACTCACCCCTTTACGTAGATGTAGATACTAGATGTAAAGAAATGATGGAGTTGGAACAGAAGTCCCACACACACTTCCATAACTCAGTTACAAACACCATCACCGTACTGATTTATATCGATGCACACAAAATGGGATGGATGAGACGAAGCAATAGTCAAGGGGCTCAACAGCACCCAGACTTATCAGAAGACACTTTGGTGTTTCAGTATAAAATGTAAAATGCACAGTCCACAGAGTGAATTAGAAGTCGCCGAATTCTATGTCGCCGGATTATACGACGGGCAAGTCAGACCATGGGGGCCCAGCCGCGTACCCAAGGGGCACCTCGCGGACGGTCTGGCACGGGGCCCAACGGGCACCCTGCGTTGAAATTGATAATGTTTTCTTTTTGTGAATTCTATAGTAACTCATCTCAGATCTCGCGGTACACGCCGACGAAATCTCTAAACTCCACCCATGTAAAATGTTGCCCAATTACACAATTTCGGACATCCCCCCAGCACAAACTCCCACCTTCGAATTTAAATTGAGCTTAGGCAGTGGTCAGGATAGTAACAATTACGGGAACCCCATAGGATATGAAAATCCTCTGAAGTTTACCGAAGGTCCACCCGAAGACATAACTCCAGGTCCCCCCTGTAATAAAACTTCCTGACACTGCCTTTGTGGTATAACGTCATGTCCAACAAAACTCTTTTATGCTGGACACGGTCACAGTGGCGCCAGACAGGAATTCATGCGGCTGGGGAAAGTCCGCAACAATGCAGTTTGGCCCCCCCAACACACCTGGAATCGAGACCCAATTAAAGGATCCAGGAATGCGGGCTCGGCCATTGCAGATAAGCATGTTGGCTATGAAATCAGCCCAACACTAGAAATTATTATGTATACTGCATTAAAAAAAGTTTTAGAGAGAGTGGAAGTTGAATAAATTATCTGGCCATTTTTAATTCGATTAAATTTGTTAAAAAATTTATAGCTCTTGTGTGAAGGCGGCTTTTGGTGATAGTTACTGTTACAAACCAACTTGCTGTAATTTTCCTAGAGATGTAAAAAAATACGTGTTGATAGTTAGGTTCAACAACGTTCGAAAAATGAGCATATATTTTTGTTCCTAATTGTAACACGCTTATGTTATAAACTGAAATGCTTCAATGAAATTCAAATACAAATTAAAACAATATTTAATTGATGGAAATAACTGCATTTAAGAATGGGAAATATTTTTCATAGTTACAGGGAATGGTTGAACTTGCTACGGTAATAATGTACGAAACTTGAATTCTGCGTACCACAAAATTACGTAAGATACAATATATTTCCTCGAAAATGTTTGTCGTTACAATGTCGTTAATGTTTGTCGTGTTACAAGTCGTTAAAAGCATTTTACTTACATCTTAGTTACTTTTGAAATATGTTTTTTAATTTAAAAATTGCAATGTCTGTACATTATTTTGTCGAATCCCTGTAATAATGAAAAATATTTCCCAATCTTAAATACTAGTATTTCAATCAATTAAATTTAATTTTTATCTACATTTAAATTACACAGTTTAATTAAAGTACAAATGCATAGTTACATAATGTTATTGCATAGAAATTTATTTTATAGAATAAGCCGGTTACTAATAAGAATATAGCTATTTCCTTCAAATTCAAACGTTCGTGAATCTAACTATGATTCAATACACAAATTTTTTTTACAACTCAAGGAACATTAAAAAGCAGCTTTTTTAACGGGTTTTGCGTGATACTGTAAAAAAAAAAGATATTAAACAGCATTCGTATGCACTAATATTTTCCAGAATTTACATAACTTTAATGGGTTCGACGCGATAAAAAAAAACATTACGAAGAGTGACATTCGTAAAACACAGCGGCCGCCTATTTCTGGCTTTCCCAGTTGTGTCTTCTGACGTCACGCAGGGAGGGAAGACCAGAAGCAGCGTTTTCAAGGGGCGGGGCTAAACGCAAACTTTGAAAATTAATTAAAAATAAACTAACATTCGAATTGAGGTAAAATTTATGTGGATGTTCTTAGAATCGCATGGAGAATATTTTAAAAGAATAAAAAAAAATGATTGCAAGTTTCCCAATTAGAGGAACACTTACGTACTTTTTTACGTGAAATTATTCCATAGTGAATTTTATTTTTAAAATGTTTTTCATATTTTCGTTTAACTACAACAAACATTATTTAATTCTTCAAAAGACCTGATTCTTACATTTAATGATACAAAAAGAAAACATATTTTTAATAGAATTTTTTTTGTAAAATTTAATAAACGTGATTTGAAATAAATGCGAGTTTAACTTAGTGAGGGAAAAAAATCTAAAGTTTGATGATTCCAAATGGAATCATTTTGAGTGAAACAGTTAAAAAAAAATAACATTACGCACTATTTACGCACTATGCATAGATAACTAGTTTTCAATTAATTTTATCGTTGTCGAGGTCACAAATGTCGAAAGAAATTTTAAGGTGTCCTTTGAATGATTTTTCAAACTGGTTTCAAAAGCTATTTTAAGTTACTTTTTAGGCGTTTTAAAATTGGCCATTTTTCATAAATTTCACTTACAAGAATGCCTCATAAATTTGCTGCTGCGTTTAGATTCGGTCTTCTTGATGACCGTTTGTGAACTTCGATATTATTGATACCAAATCATTATTTAATTAAGCTGGAATTGTGTGTGGAAGCATTGTTCTGTCGAAATATGTATTCTACAGGCGGGATCACAGAGGCGAAAACTATTGCGATTACAGAAAACTATTGAGTCTCCGGCAATAGTTTTTCAGCAAGAATATCGTGGTAAGTTTATGAATTTGTTTTTGCTTTCAGATAAGAACTAGGTATTGTGCCATTGGCAGCAAAACCTCTCCAAATTATAACAGATCTCCCAAGGAATTGGGGCTTCAAGAAATAAGATGATTCCTTTCGGATATCGTCAGGGCCGTCTTAAACTAGGCTGGGGCCCTTGGGCACACAATAATTTGGGGCCCTTTTGGACTGTAAAAAAAAGCATATAATTTTTTTTACTGAGCATGACCATTTATTATAGGCAATCGAATACAGTATGATATAATATGTCATTAATGATGTCAGAATGGTGCTGGTTTTTTGATTACGATTACGGTTACTTTAGGGATTTCTGTTGAGCAAAATCTTTTATTATATCATCAAAGTCAATTTTTTGAAGGATATAATTTTCTATGCACATAATTGACAAATTACTCAGCCGTTCTTGTAACATTGTTGTTTGTAATTCATTTTTTATTCTCAAAAGCTGCGAAAAGCTGCTGTTGTAGCGATTTCTATGTTTGGAAAAGTTTCTTCGAATTTATCTGATTTTATTAGGTTATGAAAGGTTGAGATATTTAAATCCGCTGATTGCTTTGCTGTTTTTTAAATATTAGCTTAAATGAAAACATTCTGTTTTAATCTCATCTGCTTTAATATTTTCATGATAAAACTCTGCAAATTCTTTGCATTTTTTGGTCAACTAACCAGATTCAATTGTTGTTAACTGACAAAGAAAACTAAATCGACTATCGATATCTTGGTATGCAGAAGGACGTTTTTTTTTATGTGTATTTAATTTGTCAATTATGGGAATGAAAGTATCTACACGAAACTTCTCCTTGCCTCTCAACAGTGCAGTCTCTAAAGATCCTTAAAAAAAAAGTGATACGTGTGCCCCCCTGAGGAACGAAATCTTTTTCTTTCAAAATGTATCTTTGTAGTCAGCATATGGATTTTTATCTTTAGCAGCCGTTTCGTACTGATCAAAATTATTGCCTGCGGTGTTGACATAACTGATCAGATACTCGTAAAGTTTCCTTACAATGACCATGGTTTCTCATTTTTTTTGCTAGGCTTTGGGCTTCCTTTCTAGTGTCTCCTGGTTGATTGATGTCACTTGCAATTTAAGACAATGCTCCAGAAATATCTAAATTAACATTTTAAAGAGCATTGATAGCATTGGCGCTTGCAGACAATCTAGTTTCCGAAAGAGACTCCAGGACTCTATTTGCACCTAAATGATATGTCAACACTTTCCATCGTTTTGTCGAAACTGAGAAAAAATTGTACAATTCGACCATAAAAAATGTCAACATTTAGGTTGGTTCTTGTTCGGCGGTGTAGCTTGACTTTGGAATCATAGTGATTGCGTGAGTGATGGCTTACTTTGCTAGATGGCTTACTTTGTAAATTAGGTAGAATGTGATTATTATTAATTAGTACAGTAGGAATAGGTGCAGTCATCGATATAATGGCGTAGTATATGCCTTGTAAATACCTTCTGATAAGATT
Organism: Hylyphantes graminicola; assembly: GCA_023701765.1. Lineage (NCBI taxonomy): Eukaryota > Metazoa > Arthropoda > Arachnida > Araneae > Linyphiidae > Hylyphantes > Hylyphantes graminicola. Next base: position 74,737,751 of record CM043114.1, on the reverse strand, counting down.
ACTGTTTTGTGAAGAAAATGTAATGTGACCGATGAATATGTTTTGAGAATAAATGTGTGAGAGAAATTGTCGTTCCTTCGGGGCCCCCAGAGAATGGGGGCCCTGGGCACGGGCCCCGTGTGCCCTTATGGTAAAGACGGCATTGGATATCGTGCCACAAAACAGCCTGGTCCATCAACTTTTATCTGGGGTAACACTTCAGATTCAAAGTGGCTGCTTTTTTTTTGGAAAGCATGGGTTCTAAAGTTTTTCATAGTTTTGAAATCTTGAATTTTTAGTAAAGTATTATTTTATTAATCATATTTTTTGGAAAAAAATATTAAAATACGCTATACTAACTATAAAAAACACACATTATTAATCAGCATTTCTAACTAAAAGTTACTTAATTAGAACGATAAAAATCCCCATTTTGGTTGTAGTGTAAGTCACGAAAAAATATAAAAGTTTCTATAACTCATAATTGTAACTTTTTAAAATAAAGCTTTGCTTCAAAAATTTTGAGATGTTTTCTTTCTTTATTAATCTTTGTGTAATTCCACACCTTTAAATGTTAAAATAAAAAGCATTTTTTCTATTCATAAAGCCTTTTAACTTTGGGGTGTAAGTCACAATGTAGTGTCAGTCACAGCTTCTGTTTGATTTATCTGTTGTAGATTAGCTATAATATTTGTAGATTTTGATAATTTTGATTTAAGTAGGCTAAATCAGCAGCTAAAAGAAAAAGAGAGCCAAGTGAAATACTAAGCATGTGGTAAATTTCAAACCTGTAAAGAAAATTAAAGCAAAAAAACGCTTTACGGGCATTTAAAAATACACCATCTCTATTGCAATGTTCTTACAGTTACTGTTTATTGAGCGAATGATCTTCCTCTTCGCTATAGAACTCGGTATTTGCTTGCGTCTTCTTTCAGGAATATGGTCATAGATCTATTTTTCTTTTAAACTTCTGAAGTATTTTTTGGACACACCCATAGATTTAGAAAGTGGCAGTTATGCCCATCGATTGCGCAATCCCGTACAACGCAATACAATACGCGCGATTGTGTGATGAATCCACATTTCGATGTTTCCGCAATGCTTCACGGGATACCGGTTCACAAAAAATGCTTTGGCCGAAGCTAGCAAAACTGGTAAACAGTTTTAATTAGTTAATATTAAATATATATATTTTATTAGTCGAATTATCTCCTTGTGCCATCTGGTAGCGAATGGCATGCCCTCTGCTAGGGCTTGCGAATTGACTGGATACTGGTTCACAAGTGTTTTCACCTTTCCCCCTAGGGACAGATCTCCTACTTTCTAAATCTATGGACACATCCATGAGTGACACTGACATCATTTGAAGAAGCGATTTCTCGAAGAGATTTGCCCTCTTTTGACCATTTTACATCCAAAAAACGTTCAGATTTAGTAGTTCCTCAACGAAGGCTCTTTTATGATTTCTAATAAAAAAAATACGATTAAAAAGCTTGCAAGTGCTACACTCTTTAAAAGTAACAGCTAGTCCTGAAACTCTTAAAAGAAAATTTGAAACTAAAAAAAGTGATAGCAAAATGTACAAATATTTAAGACGTGTAACTCAATTTTATGGCATGGTTTTCTATCTTTTCTTCGAATCAATTACTTTTTTGGTAAAAAAAAAGTTAAATACATAAACGTGTTATCAAAGGATGTTCAGGCTGAGGCTTAAGTATCTAAAATAAGAAAAAAAATCTTCCATTTTAATTCAATATTTAACGTGTAATTCGAAGCTGGAATTCAAAACTGGATTATGCGAGTATTATTGCCAAAGTCAACAGAAGCACCACTGAACAAATCAATTGCAATTTTAGACAGGTGATTACAAAAGGGCTTACAAGACAGGTGATTACAGGCCTACAAAATTTAAAGTGAGAATGAAAATGTGAGAAATATTCAATCAGTGATATAACCGCCGAAATATACTTTAATATTAAAGTGTACAATAAAGGGCGACAAAAATAAAACTTTCTGATGAAAAAAAAAGGAGAATAATCATTTATATCGTGTCATTTCAAAGATATCATTTTATCTAAGATGCTCTCTGACGACCTTTGAGTTATTGTGTAGATAACATTGTGAAGTGGACAAACCTGATTTGTAACCATTAGTTTGAAGCAGCTAGGTAAGAAAATCTGTTGCTTAAGAGTTAATCAGGTAAGAATTATGTGCCACCAACTATCAATAGTATTATGTAGTTAGTAAACCTTGATGTGTATATTCTGTGTGTTTGAAGGAATATAAATTGTAACTTTGATCGCAGATCAAACTATATTTCTTGATTATTATTATAAATTACGTACTATTCTAAAAAAAATATCAAAGGTCCTTGTCATTCATAGTCTTGAAAGGTCCTTGTCATTCATAACGCCTTGGTAATTTAAAAAATACCCGAATGGATGAGTTGAAGTGATAAATTATAAAGAAGATATCTCATACTCATATTGACCGAGCATTATGAATAATGCTAAAATTCGAGTTTCAATTTGAGAATTATTTTTTTAAAAACTGATTATGTATATGGAGAAATAAGAGGATATGTTATGCATTATGAATTTCCTTATATTCGAGTGGGTAATTTGAGAATATTTTTTTAAAAAACTAATTATGTATATGGAGAAATAAGAGGACATGTTATGAATTATGAATAACGCTAAAATTCGAGTTTTAAAAGTTCGAAAAGTTTTTATAATGAACTGACAATGTGATAAATTCTCGCACATAAGTAAAAAAAATATTAAATTGGATGATTTTATGGGATTTTTTTAAAAGATGCATGGGCAATTGGATTTATCCTTAATTTAATTAATTTTACGTTCGAGAACATTCATCTTGCATTTGGAATTGCCATCGATGCATCGATTCCGTAAATTATTAATTGGTGTTCATATTAGTATCGAAGCAGCGGGAGATCGGAGTCGATCAAAGGATGTTTCAGTAGATTTTCTGTAAAATTTTCTCAACCAAACGGAAGTAATTTCGGCGTTTTCCAAATCACTGCAGTTATTTCGAAGCAACAGAAAAGTGAAATCTGTCAAAACCGTAGCTTTTTTTGCAGTTTTTGAAAACATTTTGGCCGTTTCAAAACAACTATGTAGATTTTTTGCAGCATAAAAAAAATAATCACTGTCAAGATGAAAATGGCTCTATGTTTTCCTTATGCACATAATTCTTAGATAATTTTTATTGCAATTTTATCTCATTATTTTAAAGGCTTTTTACGACAACAAAAAATTTTCCTCTCTATTTAATGGGAGCTTAAAATAATAATTAAAACTTCTTTTTAATGCCGAACATTTCAAAAATGTCTGACGACAACAGCTGTGAAATAACATTGTTGTGTTTGCATAACTTCGGTTATATAGTTTCAGTTATATGTTCAGTTTATTTGTGCAGTGGTTGAGTATTATAAAACTTTTATGTACATCTGAAGAATTTGTGAAGCATAGCTTTTGTGTTATAGACGCGCTAGTTCATCAAAACAATATTTTCAGGTACGTGAAGTATTTATGTTTCAGAATTTTTTTAATATTAATATTTAAAAATCACTATTTTGATTTTGAGGGTATAACATAGAGATCATAGTTAAAGCATTAGAGTGGCAGATCACGTGACCTCCAATGCTAACGACGGACGGGACGTGCATGGAGACCTCAGAGGAGCCGCAATGGGGCCAGTGTTGCCATCTCTTTAATCCTGTCATTACTGAAACACCCACGACGAACACACGACTAAAGATTCTATAATGATATTCCTATCACATATTACGAGGAAATAAAAATCCTTCGTAGTGAAAGGGTTAAGGAGAAAAGTGCTACGAAAAAATATAATTTAATTCATCAATTATAAAAAATACCATAAAAATACTCGCTGCATTTTGGAATATTTTTAGTGACATTAAAAAACGTTAAACGCATTTCTTTTATTATAGATATATATATTTTTGTAATTTTAGATCTAAATTGTATTTTTTTTGTAGTATTTCTCCTTAGATATTTACCATTTCCTTAGATATTATAGTTAGTAGATATTTTCAGTAGTATACATATTCACGGCCCACTCAACTTAGAAGGCCAGAGAAGCTCTCCCAAACATGCAAGTAACGGAAAGTTGAAGCCGATCAACGGGTGATTCTGCAGAAATTTCGAAACCAAACTGGAGCCATTTCGACGTCTTTAAAGTTACTTTAGTTATTTTGATTTCTGACAACGGCGGTCGTTCTGCAGTTTTTCTGAAGCAATTTTGAAAACATTGTAAAGTTATTTTGGCCGTTTTAAAACAACTATAGATTTCTTGCAGTATAAAAAATAATCACTTTCAAGATGAAAATGGCTAATACAAGCACGTGGAGTATTTATGTCTCAGAAATGTCACTATAAATGTTTAAGAAACACAATTTTGTTTTAATTCATTTTTTGTGTGGAAGGAAGGCTTGACGCTGCTGGTTGCGGTCGTTGTTCCGAAGGTTTTGAAACCTCATCTCGAAATGGTTACAGTTATTTTTAGGAATCCGAAGGGGTCTTACTTTTGTCTTATTTAATTTCCTTTAATCATATTTGTAGAACTTGTAGTTTCCATGAAGATATTAGAAAATGCAAAAGTAATGAACCAATAGAAATAAGTTAGTTTCATGACCATTTAGTTTCCATGGAGATATTCATGACATCACTTTGTTTTTCTACCAATCAGATACTCTTACTTACTTTACCGCACTAGTGCCGAAAGTCCAATTTTCGGCACTGTCTGTGACGTAACAAGTAAAGTGTCATTTTCGAAACGATTTATGAATGAATATTATATAAAAAAGTGAATTTTTTGCACGTTGTTATGAAAAAAGTCATTAAACCTTACTCGATTTATTTGTTTCAGATAATGCTGTTCCTCGTTCTTTTGGCGGCCGTCTTGGAGGTGGCCGTCGGTAAAGACTACTTCACCGCGGCAGTGTTCGAACATCGAATTCCGTACCTCAACGAGACAGTCGAGCCGGCAGTGAAAATAGCGGCCAGCTTAGCCAACTACGAGAGAGCTACCATCCTGGCTGCTCAAAAAGTAAGATTTAAAAAAAACACGACAATTTAAGGTAGGCGAATACCCAAATTTTCCCAAAATTCTAAAATTTTTACTATTGCTTTAATATTTTCCAAATTTGGCATAGTGATTTCAAATATAATGAGCAATGCTTTTTAGGCTTTTGTTTTTATTTAAATATAATTTATTTATTTTAAACTGTGTTTTTCTTCTAAAAAAAGAGGTTTACGCCAAAAAGTCTACCACATTGAATTTTCATCCTATGAACATTTATTATGTGTTAAATTCTTCGTTTTGAACAGATACATGCAATGACCCTCTAGAGTTACATACAAATTACAAGAAAAAAAGTTATTAAGAAAAATGTTATAAACTAACCACAAAAAAAAAAATAAAGGACCACTCGTTCGCGACTGACCACATTTTTAGGGTTCCGAATGCGTCCGAACTAGATTCTCTATCTTCGATCTTCGGAACAGGGACGTCAAATTTTCCGTCTACCCTCATGTTTGGGAGAGCTTCTCTGGCCTTGTTATTGAAGTTGTCCGTGCTTGAAGTTGTAGTTAATTCTTTAGCTCAGCCTCAGACACAAAGACTCTAAAAGAAATTTTGGCCACTTAACTCTTCGGTGGTTGACAAGACTTCAAGAATAGCTCGCTGAAAGTTTTTCTTGAATCATATTTCAAAATTTTCGGAGATCGAAAGGGAAAGTTACCTTCAAAATGTACAGTTAATTAAGTTACTTTAAAAGGCAATAAAAAAAATTAATTGGAAATGAAAACTACCACAATTGTGGCAATGTGGAATGAACTCATGTTCGAAATTCTCAAAAGAAACGGTTAATCAAAAGTACAATCATGCTATAATTTCGTAAAAGTGGATGAGCGTAATAAATATCATGTTTTTTTCTCATATTCAAGTAAACGCGAGGTGAAGTTTAATTGAATTTATTTATTTTTAGGGTGCGGATATCATTCTATTCAACGAATATGGAATAAGCAACTATCCTTTCAAGAGGGAGAAATTTAACAGTTACGCAGAGAATGTTCCAGACCCAAAGAAACGCAAATTCAACCCATGCACACAAGAATCAGCAAGCAGGCCTCAACTTCACAAGCTCAGCTGCCTAGCTCGACAAAACAACATCTACCTAGTCGCAAACATGTTGGACGTGCAACCATGTGAGGAAACGTGTGACTCCGAGAACGTCGAAGGGTGCCAGACGAAATGTCCAGAAGACGGCGTGTATTACTACAATACCGATATCGCTTTCGACAGAGAAGGCAACATAGTTGGCCGCTACCACAAAGTGCAGCCCTATTTCGAGGTTGTGAACGTTCCGGATGGTCCGGAATTCACCACATTCGATACCGATTTCGGGAAGTTCGGTATGATTGTTTGCTTCGATTCTGTGTTCAAGTCCTCGATTCGACTCGTGGAAGAACATAAAATCGACACCCTGCTGTTTCCTACTTTCTGGTTCGATGACATCGTCCCCCTGAACGCCGTGGAATGGCAGCAGGCATGGGCGCTCGCGAACAAAGTCAACTTCATAGCCGCCAACTCGCAGCATGCTTTCACCGGAACCCTCGGAAGCGGAATATACTCCAAGGATGGCGGGGCCTTGGTTTACACCTACGAACCCACCGACCAATCGAAGCTTTTGGTGGCTAACTTGAGGATAAAAGGCACTGCGGATATTCCCCAAGAAACTTCAGTGACGACAATAACAGATCACGAAATCTTCTCTGAAATCGAAACGGGAGAGAAGTTCCCAGAACAGTGCTACGACAAGTTGGTCGGTGCAACAAAATCAGTCGGGGACTACAGGTGCTTCAAGACGCAGACTGAGAACTACACGCTGGTGCAACTTAAAGACCCTAAAGGAAAAATCAAGTCGTGCAACAATGGTTTCTGCTGCGAGCTTCAGTACGAAGCCGAAGAAATGGCGGAGGATTTTTACCTGGCTGCCTTCAGCGGACTGAACAACGTACGTGGGTATTACCATTACTGGGAAGAAGTATGTCTGGTAGTTAGGTGCGACAGGTTTAGGAACCAACTGTGTGCCTTGCAACCTTCCGTATCCAATACTTTGATCACGAAAGCCGAGCTTTCTGCCGAGTTCTCGTCAGAAAGAATCTATCCTGCAGTGTCGAACACTCATTTTCGTCTTGCACCGAAAACCGAGTGGGATACTACTACTGAAGGTTCCACGACGACTCTGAAATTCCACAATGATGCCCACAAGCCGGTTTTAAAGATTGCCCTATACGCCCGGAAATACAGCTCAGATCCACCTTACATTCCATTCTACTGAGATAGAATTTCCAAAATTATAGTCATAAGTCAGTGATGTGGGTTGGTATATCCCTGTAAGACCGGCTATCAGATGGCGCTGATTTAAGTTTACGAGACTAAATTTTAGAATTTTATCGAAAAAATGCCTTAAAAGCAGCAATGTCAGTACACAACTCCTCAGAAACAAAGTCATTTTTTATACAAATAAACTGGTACAAGTCAGTTGATATCGATTTTTTTGGAAAGCTTGAACATTCTCTTTTAAACCATCTGCGGATATGCAGAAAATAAAGCTCAAATCTTTCTTATATGCCATATCACCGACTAAAAGTCTACACAATGATGATTGAAAGCTAATTTTAAAAGTAGCTTTATAGCTATACGGTCAGTTTTACAGCTCATATTCACTTTTCGTTACACCAAAACACTGATTAAAGTTTTACAATGATAGCTATTTGCCAATTAAGGAGTAGGTTTATATGCAAGCTATGGAATCTAGCTTTATAAAGACAAAAGGCTAACCCAGATGCACTTTCATTCCGTAAGCTGCTGATTTTATTTCATCATGATTTTATGATTTTTATGAGTACAAGTATTATGCACCATGTGTAACAAATCCTTTTTGCTTGCATCAACTTAAAACGTTTAGTAACTGTTAACTTGTTTTGGAAATAATTTGAAAGTTTCACTATTAAATTTGCAATACAATGCATATTTCAATAACTATATTCACTAATATTGGTAAATATTTACTTCGATAAGACATATAGTTTTGAGATAGATCACCAAGATAATAAAAAAAAAAGATGTTACCTATTACTAGTACAACATTTATAAAACTCATTTCGCAAATTTCGCGACTTTCAAGCACAGCATTTTAATTTTATAAATATCAAAATAATTTGAATAATTTGCCAAGTGTTATGAAAGCTACTACATAAGAAAATGATACAGTTAATAAGAAAAATAACTAATTCGTGTTAAAAAGATTTTTTGCATGATGTATACTGTAAAAGAAAAGGCATACTTGTTGCTCATTTGAAACTTGTAACTGAACAAAAATAAACTAGTTATAGCCCTATGTTACCATGATTTGTTTTATTTCTTGTCCGCTTCTGTTTTCGTCATCGTAACATTAATTTATTAAATTTAATTTTTGATTTGCGGGGAAACTCTGCAATAAAACACTTTTATGAAATGATATTTAAAGAGAAATGAGACCGATAATCAACTGGTGCATTGACAGGACCAATTATAGGGCGGCAGTTATTTTGGCAAAGCCCGGTCCCGAGCCTGGAACCTTTCACGTGCAAGGTAAGCTTATCAACTGGGATCTTCAACCCTCAACAAATTTGAATTGATGAATTGTTATTAAATTGTGTTGCATAGTTTTTTAGTAATAATAAAAGGAAAAAAATTTAACCGATCAAACAAAAATGAGAGAATTATGCTCATATTTTATCACGATTATAACTTTATAACTCATCATGACTTGATAATTGTTTGTAGCCGCAATTGTTACATTTATGAAGTAATTTTTTTTACGGTGGCACGAAAACGGAACCCTAATATGAAGTGATATTACTAAAATGAATAGAGCATAAAGGGGAAAGATCATTATTAATTAACAAAACGTTAATAATGCATTAACACACAGACAATAAAATGCATTAACGTAATGTATGATGTTAAACCAGCTTCATTTAAAAATATTTGTTAAAGCTTTATTATAATTACATTTCATGTTATTATAAAGAGTCATGTATTTAGTTACCATTTCAATTCTATTTAGGATAGTGTTAGGATCCTTAATTTTGTATATTATTTGATCTCTCTATAGTACTAAGGTAAGAAATAAAAATAAAATACATGCATGCAAGAATTTAAGTAATTTTGTCCTAATATACATTAAAATAAGAAATATATATATATATTTTTAGTAATTTGCGGATTGTTTTTGTTAGCTTCAGGACAATTGAAAAGTAAGTGAACTTTAAAAATGATAACGATTGTATATTTTCCCCCTTTCAAAGTAAATTCTTTCTCTTTTACATTTTTTTAAAGTTTAATTACCATGTTTTTTAAAGTATGATTTTAAGAAAATTCTAATAACCTATTTTGTGCACTACAAACGGGACACTACACTTTAGCTATTTTTTTTGTGGAAAATTGAAATTAATGTTTTCCTACGATTTTTAGGGAATGTGAAAAATTATTAAATGAAGCTTTTTTGCTAGTTCTAAATTTAATTTAATTAGAAGTATTTATTATGTCATCCTTTGAACTAAAAGTTCCCTGATACTTTGAACATCTGGACAGATTAACTTACCTTGATATAATTTTTCCCTTTCATATTATTGCTTTATTTATTTTAAATTTTTTTAAGTATATCTATCGATGATTCATCTAGGTTAAGAAATATGTTGGTACCCCAACATATTTCTTAACCTAGATGAATCATTGATAGATATAGGTTCCGGTTTAATGGAGAACTTAAGTACGAACAAATTTCGAGTTTTCTAGCATTTTCCGGACATGAACGCATTTCACTTACATATGTCAAACAATGATGGGCTAATGGTGTGGGATTCCTATTCTACATCGTAACGTAAGCCATATTAAAAAACCAAAAAAAGTTCCGAAATTGACGTATTGGTTTCAAGTTAATCGCGACATTAAGAAATCCGACGCGGCCAACGGCTGGTGTCTACTCCAATGTCGTAGGTCACTTTGTATGTACTACTGTATGTCATCTTACCTCCTAGGTTACTTGACAAAAACTTCACCGCTTCACCCTCTAATAGGTTGCGCATTAAAATTAAAAGCGATTTTTCGAAATTTAGATTACCAGCAAACGAAACGATGTCGGTGATAGACATGACAGTTCCACATCACCAAGTTGTGATGACCAGGTGTTCCGACAGCGAAAGACCCGAGAACACGCATGCTTTGGAAGACACTTCAATGGAATCTGGCCCAAAACCAGGAAAGGACAAAATGGTTACCCTCAACATTTCCGGCGCAAAGTACGTGGTACCCTGGGACACCTTGGAAAGGTTCCCCTGCAGCAGACTAGGACGACTCAGAGACGCCAGTACACAAGAGGAGTTGCTGAAACTGTGCGACTACATGTGGGAGCTTACTGTTTTTTGTATTTTTTAATTGTTTTGTGCCTCACTCCCTGCACTCCCTCCTGCCTTACAGGCATAGCCTGTAAGGCGCATTAACAGGCTATTTACAGGCATAGCCTGTAAGGCAGGAGGGAGTGCAGTAGCTTGCCGCGATGGTGAGAGTCTGAATTATTTTCCGAGATGGCACCACCTGATCAATTCAGGCACATCGCTGTAGGTAAGGGGTATTTTTCTTAAGATGACCTACACCCATGGTAAGTGTTCCATGATCACCCACAGATTTAAAAAGCATGTATTTGGTAAGCCCCAAATATCTATGCCACTCGCTTAACAGCGATGTTCAAAACCACCATACCGGTTGGGCGACTGTATTTTAAAATTTATTGATGGAATTAAAATTAGAGTGCACTTAACACTGAGTCGCATGATTCACATTATGTAGCAATATACTTAGTATAGTAGCAATGTTAAGTAAATGAAAGATTTTCACACGGAATTTTTAAAAAAGTATTTTCTGTTTTATCATCAAAATTAGCTGAAGTTGGAAAGGTTAACGCGGCATCATTAAATAGTGGCGATAGGCGATAACCAGTGAATGAACGTTTAAGGCGCTGCGTTCGCCAGTGAATAAACACCAGAACATAATGACCAGGACAACCAACCATGTGCCAGATAGCTTCCTACTAGATGGGAGGAAGTCGGTGTTGCTAATCCATCTAGTCTAGTGGAATGATTTTCAATCTTTATTTTTGAATTATACTTAATAATGAATTATACTTAATAAATCTTCATTCACTGGGGCCTGTTCACTCACTGGTAGTCACTAGTCTATAGCAGTCTAGCTAGTCTATAGTCACTAGTCTATAGTCACTAGTCTAGCCTGTTCACTCACTAGTCTACTCTACACCTACAGCAATTTTTTTACACTGGCACCAAACTTTACTAAACTTGTAATGAAACAACTCTATATCACTTTATTCTGCCATTATAATTGAGAAAATACTGTTGATTAACCCTCTAATGCATGAATTTGTTTTCCGTCCCAAAAATATATTTGTATATCTTATTCTCATACATTACGGGAAAAATACGGAAAAAAAATTAAACGCATCGGAATTTAAATAATTTCAATTTTTTAAATTGTTACCAAACGGTAACACCATGCATTAAGCACTGAATAGATGCTTAAATTCGGGGTACTAATAATTATATTTATTCAAATTATTACCTATTTTACTTAAGCTAATTGCTTGCTTGTCATGCATGTCAAGCATGCTTGCTTGTCATTTTCGAGATGGTCCCCAAAATGTCCACAAGTGATTCGATTGAATAACTCGTCAAATATTCATCCAATTGTAACAAAAACTTAGATTTAAGGGTTTTCAAGAGTGCTTAACGTGTCTAAATTACTAAAATTGGGTGTTGCTATTGGAAATTTCAAAGTTAGAAACATTTTTAATATGAAGACGGCCCCTTATGCAAATTTTGTATCGTGCAATTAACTCAGAATGTTAAATGTACACAATCTCCAAAAGGTCCGATTCTATAGGGTGACTAACGGATGAAATAACCTCAAGTGGGTACTTTTTTATTTCCACAGCTGTACCAAACATTTAAAACACTGAACTCTTGTGAATCCTTTACAGAGATACAAACACATAAGCAAACAAAAGTTGTGCTTAATGCATGATGTTACCAAACGGTAACACACGTAAAAGCCAACTACAAGCTACCAATTTTGATAAGAATGATTAGAAAACTACTAAATATAGTTTAAAATAACTCTCTTGAACTATAATATTTTTTTCAAAGCAATTTATTTGTATTTAGTACTAATATTATTACCTTGAATACTGCCAAACACGTAAAATCACACAACAGTTAGAAACTTCACTTTTTAATTTTGAATACACTTTTACTACTGTTATTTATGAGGGTTATTATTAACTAAAACTTCAAAATGGAATGTAATAGATGAAAAAACACAAATTTGTCGAGAGGGAGGTCTACTTTAATAGAATAAAGTGTTGCCAAACGGTAACACTATGCACTAGAGGGTTAAACCAGGTTCCTTAGAGCAAAAATTTCTAAAAATGCTGCGTGTAAAAAAAAATCTTTTTTTCAGTATCAACGAAAATGAGTACTTCTTCAACTGGCAGTCCCAGTCCTTCAACAAAGTTCTTCATTGCTATCGCACGGGAAGATTGCACGTGACTGGTGACCAGTGCGCCCTCTCGTGGGCTGAAGACCTTAAATACTGGGGTCTAAACGATGGCTGCTTGGCCCCATGCTGCGAGGGGCAACACCTGCAGGTTAGGAGATATACTACAGGGTGAGGTATATGAAAGTGGTCCCAACGCAGAGATAAGAATACGACAGAAATGTTGCCAAGTCAAAAACCGATACAAAAACAGGGTTGTGAACTGAATCTATCAAACACTTAAATATTAAGCCCAAACAATCGCTTGGCGAATTATTTGCCGGCAACTACGCTATGGTTTGAGAAGCTAGTTGAAATGAAATCTAAACTAGGTTTGTAGAGCTGATAAAAAAATTTCCCACTAGTGATTATTTCGATCGTTATTTATCCTAGAGAATCGAACCTTTTTTTTTTTTGATAATACAAAACATTCTAATTTGATTGCAAGACACAAAATTTGCACTATGAGACGTCTTTATACAATACGAACTAAGATCTGAACTTGCCTCCAGACACTAGTCTATGAGTAGCTCTAATGTCTAGCTACTTCGATCCAACCAATGCAAAACAGGTTTCTGGCGGCTTCAAGAGTTTTTCTCGCCAAGCATTTCAACGTATTGATATCTCTAGACCGGGCCACTTTTATTTGCCTCACAATGTACTTCATTATTTGTGAAATCATAAGATAAGTCAAAGTACTTTTTTTTACACTTCATGTATTCTTTCACTGGGTATATGAATCATAAAAAATGCAGATATTACCGTTGTTTGGATATCAATTGATGACTTCCAATTTAACGGAGCGTGTCTCAACGTATGTTTATTATCTACTACTGACTGGGTTGGTTTTTATGAAATGGTCAGGCATTGTTTTGAAGTTGGCTATGCCTCATGTACATTGTTAAAAATGAAATTCTCAAAAATGAGTAAATGAAATTCTCAAAAATGAGTAAAAGAAATTCTCAAAAATGAGTTCTCATTTTATAGATTGTACAATATTCTGCAAAAAAAATGCGTTGAAATCTAAAACTTGAGCACTGTTAAAAATGAAACTCGCAAAAATGAATATTTGGAGATGTTTTCATTTCACAATAGAAAGAATATTCTTCAGAAAAATAAACTTTGACACTTCATATTTGAGATCATACATCTTAAAATTCAACAACTTTAAATTGCTTACGCACTCACCCGCTACTGGAAATCGGATGGCATAAAAGAATTACACTCTTTAAAAAAAAACACAGTGATTTTAAGTCAGTCTAAGTTAATTTTCATTCCTTTCCAGTGTTGAAAATGCACTTTCCCTATAGTGAATTTCACTTTTTTTGAGGAGTAGTTTTTCCACTCCTTTCTGATGAGCAACTTTCACTCCTTTCTGAACTGTATTTTTGCTCCTTTTTGGACTAATTTCATATGCCAACCGAGTGTCTTTCCACTCCTTTTTGAATAGCTTTTTCCCACTCCTTTTTAGATTAAAACTACTATGAGTAATTTCCTTTTAATTTTGAGAAATTTTACGGCTTTTTTAAAAACCATACTTAAGATAAAAATTGCCATTACTTATGCCATTGAGAGAAATAAATAAGAACAAAAAACTGTCACAATTGAAAAAAAAAATGAAAGAAATAAATCACCTAACCCGTTTAAGACAAAATGACGCGGATGACTTTTTCGAAGAATACCGTCGTCTTGCATCACGCGACTAAATTGGACCAATAATAACGTTTTAAAATCGTTACGAATTCAAATTCTTTCCGAAAAGGAGTGAATTTGTCATTCACTCTGTTAAAAATTGATTCTAAAATCGCTCTTTTTCGGCAAAGTGAGTGAAAACACAATCAGAGTGAATGTTGTTGAAAAATATTTAGTTTTTTTCACTGAAAAATACACTTTTTTGATTTAAGAGTGTACACATCCGTGGATTTTAACAAAGTCGGAAACAACATTTTTTTCTCAATCATTCTCAAAAAATGAAATTAAGCATGATCTCAAATATGGGCCAAAAACTCAATTAAAAACCCATTTTTGACAATACGGAATGAATGAAAAAAAGGATCCAAAATGTATGACCCACACATTATGTACAAAATTTGTGTGTATTTGTTTTATGGTGACGGCTTAATATTCTTAAAGGAAACGGAGAAGTTGAGACGGCAGATGCGAAATCGTTTCCTGTTGCAGAGGGAAGTAGCTGAAGATGAATTAACCAATCAGGGTATTTCGAAGTGCCGGAGAATTCTATGGAAAATTGTGGACAAGCCGGAATCCTCCGCAAAAGCACAGGTACAAAGAGAGTGATAGTGATTTCGTGTATAACGTGATATAAGCTCCCCGACTTGGTTGCTTCATTCCGAAAGAATAATTTAATATCAGAGTTGCTTTAACCCTTTCAGTCCCAAAAATTTACTACACTACAGAAACATCTGATATTCACAAAATAAGCTTGTTTTAGGTCAAAAATAAGAGTTCCATAAGAAAAAAAATCACTTTAATTTTATATGGTTTTTGAAAAAATGACAAAATTTTTTATTTGTGGTAAACAACAAAATAAAAATATATACAGTGGGCCACAAAATTGAGTATACACCATAGGAACTTACAGAATTTTTGCAAAAACAGAAGACGTATTGCTTTAAAGTTAAAGTTATTGAAATTTTTATCTAATATACTTTAGTCTATGCTTTACCGTATTATACTAACAAAATTGTTAAATTTGTTTATTTTCCCCAGAAAAAAATATAAGATCCGAGACGAGAGGAAAAACAACGCCACAAAATTAAGTATACACCCTTAGTTATATCCATTTAAACTACAGATTAATATTTTGTTGCATAACCTTTTGATTGGATTAAAGCTTGTAATCTTCTGGGCATAGATTCCCCTATTGTTTTAGTGGTTTCAATAGAAATTTTAGCCCATTCTTCTCTCAGAACCTTCTTGAGATCTCCATTGATCTTGATTTCATGTTAATGTACAGCTTTCTCTAATAGCGACCATAAATTTTCGATGACGTTTAGGTCTGGAGACTGGGCTGGAGTGTGTAATTGCTTTTTGTAATGGTACAACTGTACAATCTTCGCTGTGTGCTTGGGGTCATTGTCCTGCTGGAATATGAAGTTCGACCCAAGAGCCAACTAACTAACACTTTTTTTCAAGTTATCCTTTAAAATCCCCAAATATACATCTTTGTTCATTATGCCATCAATAAAAACAAGATCTCCAACTCTTCCAGTCGACATACAACCCCAAACAAGGGCTGATCCACCTCCGTACTTGACTGTCTAAATGGTGTAAGTATAGGATCCAGTGCTTTCAAAGCTTCTCTCCATATTTTAAATCGTCCATCGCTTCCGTAAAGGTTAATTTTACTTTCATCGGAAAATATTACAGTGTTCCAGAAAGAAATAGGCTTTAAAAGATGTTCTTTAGCAAAAATCACCCTCTTTTGCCTGTTCACATAATTGATGAGTGGCTTTCGTATTGGTGTACGGCCGTGAAACCCATATTGGTGAAGGGTACGTCGAATTGTTTCACCTGATATATTTTTCCCGATTACATAGGACATCGATAAAGAAAGTTTAGAGGCACTCAACTTCGGATCTTTTTTTACTGAGCGAATGATCTTCCTCTTAGCTGTAGTACTCAGTATTTGCTTGCGTACTCTTCCAGGAATATTGGCCCCAGAACCAGTTTTTTTAAACTTCTGTAGTATTTTTTGGACACACTTATGAGTGACACCAATTAAGGAAGCAATTTCTCGAAGAGATTTGCCTTCTTTTAACAGTTTTACAACCAGCAAAAGTTCAGATTCTGTAGTTTCTTTACAAGAGCTCATTTTATGAATTCTAATGAGAAAAAAATACTATCAAAAGCGTATAAGTGCTACGCAAGCGTTAAAAGTAGCAGCTAGTCCCGAAATATCTAAAAAAAAAAATTCAAGCTAAAAAAAAGTGGTGGTAAAATGCACAAATTTAAGACGTGTATACTCAATTTTGTGGCGAATTTTTCCGTCTTTTCTTCGAATCAATTATTTTTTTTATAAAAAATAAATTAACTACATAATTGTGCTATTGTAGGATGTTAAGGCTGAGGATAAAGTATTTAAAATAAAAAAAATCATCCATTTTAAATCAATATTTAATTTGTAATTCGAATAAGTCTGAGTTTACGAGGTGTATACTCAATTTTGTGGCTCACTGTATATTACCTAAAAACACTTCGAGTTATATATTTTAAGGTATCTGACCATATTATTAAAAAAAATTTAGTAATTAAAAATTAGTAACCGAAATAGTTTAAATTGTGTTTTAAATATGTGGAACTGAAGTGAACTTTTCAAAAATCAGGTAAAACGCTTGTTAGCTATTTTCTAAATAAAAAAAATAGTAGTTCTGACTTCTATTGAGATTAATGTAAAATATTGTCTAATAGAACAAAGTATGAAGAATCGAATGATTTGTGTTGGATGTCATAACGGGACATAAACATTTGGAAAAAAAAATATTGAAAGTGATGATGCCAAATGGCATCACAGGGACTGAAAGGGTAAACGCTAAATAAATATCGTCACTTAAGTTTCCACATGTGCTATCTCACTTTACACAACTTATCAGATGTACTGTACGGTAACCCTCGGCGCGATTTTTTCGGATTTGGCGATAAATAATTATTGCGACAACCTGTCTGACTTCCACTGATGATTCGAATTCTTTGACTTCGCAACGATGAAGTTTTCAGGCAACCATATCTGATTATTATTTATTAACGCAGCATAGAGAGCGTTACGTCAAAAGTCGCCAGGATACCGACTTTTGGCGCAATTTTGGAAAGTTCGCCAAGGGTTACCGTACAGTAAATCTGATCCGCTGTGCAAAGAGCGATAGCCCGTGTAGGAACAGAAGTGACGATATATAAAGCATTTAGACACATGAACAAATAATATAAATGATAGGTATCTAACTTTTCTATCAATTAAAAATGAAGAGTACACGGGAAGAAGCGATTGATTTATTAGGCGGACACCCGCAACTGTCTGCTTGGCGGCATAAAACCGGTTTCTCTCTTTCTTCTTCGCTTGGTCCAAGAGTCGGGATCGCCAATCGCCTGAACTTGGTAGCTAGAAACCACAGAGATGGTAGTTTAAGTACTACACTGGCATATCACGTGACCTACAACACTGACTTCATTGGGGCTCTTCTGGGACATCCTTGCGCGTCCCGTCGTTAGCATTGGTGGTCACGTGATCTGACACTATGTTACTTTAACTGTGATCTCTGTGGTAGGAACTGGTTTCCTTACACAAGTTTAGGCGATCACTCGCTATCATCGCCAAAGTGGCCTGCTAAGGAAACTTCTCTGAAAAATCAATCGGTTTTTCCCGTGTACTCTTCAAATATATAAGAAGCTTGAAGCGTAAGTTGATAGGGATTAGAGAGGCGGATGCAAATCTCTACTACAATAAAAATTTTCCACGTCAAAAAATTTGTTTGAGGTAATGCAATTAAAATAAAAGTATGTTAATATACTCGGTTAAAATATAATAATAATCAGTTTTAATACAGTGTGTTTAAGAGGTCATAGGAGTCTTAAAAAATGTGCAAAGAAGGTACTACAAAGTATAGTTTGATCTTTCATGTAATTTTTTAACTACTCAATATATAAATATAATTTTTTTATATGTAATTCTATAAGATTTATTTAATATAAAACAAATTTTAAAATTTATGAAACTTTAGCCAACACTAAAATAAATGATTTTTAACATAAAGCTATTTGAACACATTGGGATTAGGTTTGCGCGGCAAATTTTGAGGTCAAAATTGAAAAAATGGCCAAGAAAATGACTTTATATTGTACAAATATGTACAAACTAGGACTTATACCTAAATTCTCATCTCAATTTTAGTTGGAAATTATTTTTTAAAAAATTTCAAATCAAAATTTAAAATTTTTTATTAATTTTTTTAGTAAAAAGTTCTTAAAATAATTTCTAATTAAAATTGAGCTGAGAATTTAGGTATAAGTCCTAGTTTGAACATATTAGTACAATATAAAGTCATTTTCTTGGTCATTTTTTCAATTTTGACCTCAAAATTTGCCGCGCAAGCCTAATCCCAATGTGTTCAAATAGCTTTATGCTTAATATCATTTAATTCAGTTTTGGCTAAAGTTTCATAAATTTTAAAATTTGTTTTATAATAA
Organism: Hylyphantes graminicola; assembly: GCA_023701765.1. Taxonomy (NCBI): domain Eukaryota; kingdom Metazoa; phylum Arthropoda; class Arachnida; order Araneae; family Linyphiidae; genus Hylyphantes; species Hylyphantes graminicola. The sequence goes on along the minus strand of CM043114.1, from coordinate 74,718,872 downwards.
ATAAATCTTGTAGAATTACATGTAAAAAAATCATACTTCTACATTGGGTAGTTAAAAAATTACATGAAAGATCAAACTATGCTTTGTAGTACCTTCTTTGCACATTTTTAAGACTCCTGTGACCCCAAGGGGGAATGGGCGTGCAGGACCGGGGGGTCTCCAAACTCAAGTGCCTCAATGTTAATCCAATGGGAAAAAATTATTTTCGTTGCCACAATTCTCCGGCTGTATTGAATATTTTTACAAGCGGATTTTTTTATGTGATAAATGCAGCTGACTTACTGGTCTCTATCTATATCCTACTTTTTGAAATTGCTTCGAATATTTTGTGTAAAATAATTTATTGAATATTATAAAAAAAATATTCGTACTAATTTCAAAAAGTGGGAAGATAGAGACCCGTAAGTCAGCTACATTTATCACATAAAAAAATCCCGTTGTAAAAATATTCAATACAGCCGGAGAAATGTGGCAACGAAAATAATTTTTTCCCATTGGATTAACATTGAGGCACTTGAGTTTGGAGACCCCCCGGTCCTGCACGCCCATTCCCCTTTAATCTACGAGTTTACTTTTCTTTTATTTCAGGTGTTTCGTCTGATTTCGGTGTTTGCTATAGTTTTCACCTGCTTCAGTAACCAGTTAACCATGGGCAAATATTATACAAAATTAATTTTAACCCCGGTTGAAGAATTCCTGGTGATCGTCGAATTCTTCTGCATGTTGTGGTTCATTTTGGAATACCTTTTGAGGTTCAGTTTCGCTCCAAGGAAGTGCAGGTTCGGTATTGTTTTGCTGTATAATTGTAATGCTAGTGAGTAGGAATAAATTTTTAAGTAAGGTTTTTACGTTCCTTACTTAGAAAAACAAATGACCTACTTTAAAAATCTTCGTAAATTAAAAAGGGGGATGTTTCCTTAAATGGAATTGAAAGGGACACTGGTTATATCGAAAGCGGAAGTTCCATTAGTCAATACGATTGCCCCCATATAAAGTATAGCTGTGGAAAAAATAAGCATTTACAAGAGATTATTTCGGGCGTTATTTATCTTATAGAATAGGACCTTTCGGACTTTGTGAATAAATAACATTCTAAATTAATTGCATGACTCAAAATTTGCGCAAGAGGTCGTTTTCATATTAAACATTTTACTAACTTTAAAATTTCCACAATGGCAACAACCAATTTTAATAATTAGCTTAGATATGTTGAGCACCCTTGAAATCGGTGATTGTATGAATCAACCTTAAAGGTATATCTTGTGTCATATTATAGAATTTTCAAGGTTGTTATATAATTTTTCCCTTTTTTTACAAGGCGGTGTTTGTTTACAAAGTTCACTTTTAATCTCGTATACAACCCCCTAAAGAGTAATTAAAAAGTAATTTGGGATTTACTCGGCAAATTATAGATGGAATTTTTTAAAAATTGGGATTTTGCTTACACTTTTTGTCTTGATTACATTTCTGTAAAAATAATAAGATGTCTCGATTCATATATTTTTTTAACAATTTAAATAATTATTATTTAAAAATATGAAAAATGTTTTAAATACCTTAATAGTGTATGCATTTTGTTTGGGTTATTATAATTATTATCCAGTAAAAAAATGTACCAGTATCTTAATTTATTTGCAAATTGGGGTAGTTTTTTTTATGTGAAATGAAACTCATTTAACATTACGGCCCCTACACTTTGCAGGTCTCTAACTCAACTAATAATGCTTAAAATTTAGCAAAACTTGGTATTTCAAGTTAAAATTTGTCATAGATTTGAAATATGAACTTAAAATGGGGCTATTGAAAATTTCGAAGTTTGTAAAATTTTTAACATGAAGACGACTCCATATGCAAATTGTGTGTGTCATGCATTTAATTAACTCTTTAATTACTTTTGAAAAACCTTATATTTAAGGAAACGCAACAGAAAAGTAAGGTTTAGGTTAGAACTTATATTAAGAGTTTCTCAAAAATGCTTATAAAAAAATTACTTAACCGAAATCAATATTCTTGGTTTTAGATTAAACCTAAAGAAAAGCAGAATAAAAAATGGAAAAACAGAAAATCGACATTTTTGACCCAAACACCTATCCGACCCCTTTTAAGCCGGACAGTCTCAAACCAAAGGTGTTTTGGGTTGGTTCCGGGTTACGTACCACCTTTACCTACTGACCAAAAATCGCCTTAAAGGCAGTAGAAGTCGCTCAACATAACTAGGGAGGTATACAACCAGTTGTAACAAATCAATGTGAATATTTTAAAAAATAGAATGTATTTTTTAAAAAATCATTTGTATTACTCCACTGGAGGACTATTTGTAAGTTTTTCTAAAAACAAAAATGGTATTTTGTTTCAGGTTCTTGACTGGTATCCTCAATATCGTCGACCTATTCTTCATCTTGCAGAACATAATTTTACTAGTCTGGCAGGTCTGGCACAACATGGCTATGGATGATGAGTATTATCATTATATGCCGAAATTTTTCTCCTTCTTCAGCAACATACGCGTCCTGACAATCCTAAAGCTGGCTCGGCACTTGAAGAGCCTCAGAATCCTCGGCCAGACCCTCAGGAAAAGCTCGAAGCAGCTGGGTTTGCTTCTGTTTTTCCTGCTCATCGGCATTCTAACGTTCTCGCAGCTGATTTACATATCTGAGGTCGGCTGGGGGGAAAACGGTTGGCGATTTGACGAGGAAGACGGAGTCGTCCTTAACACTTTTGACGCCTTGTGGTGGGCAGCGCTGGCCATGGCAGCAACCAGCCCGTGCGGCGACAACAAATGCCCTAGCACTGAGCTCGGGAAACTGGTTGCGTTGGGCTGCATCCTGTGCGGAGTGATCGTCGTCGCGATGCCCATCCCCATTATTTTGAAGAATTTCGAAGATTGCTGCGCTCAGGAGGGGTTGCGGAAGGTGTTGCTGAAGCGAAACAAGAAAAACAAAAGTGGCAAGCCTTTGATCGAAGGGACATGCCATTTTACTCAAATGCCGGAGTCCAGTAGCGAAAGAATTCGTACGGCTGATGCTTCGATTGAAGTGGTTTCTGATGGTACTGGTCAAACGCAGAATGGGCAGGCTCAATAAGACCTGCTCTGTCAGTCATTGTACGATGTTGCGTTTTGATATCATGTCGAAATGTTTGGTTAGGACTTCACTATGTGTCAGGTAAAACACGTGCATGTACACCACGTTCGGAAAGTTGATTGCTTTCCAGCCCATTAAAATTTAGAGGTCCCCTTACGGAAAATGTTGTGGGTGATTGTCTGTAATGATGGTGCTTGTTGGCCGACTCATCTTATTTTTTGGTCAAATTTATCGTCTTGCTTATAATACCAATCAAACCAAATACTTTATTACAATGTCAAAATCAGTTTGTTAAGCCAGTCAAACAAGGGTTTTTCCAAAGTTTAAAAGTTTACGGAAATTCTGATAATCAACAACATCTAGCGTTATCGCAGCTAATATTTAAGGGCTCCCGAAATTCGGGGTCACTAGGCCCGGGAGTAACAGGCCTTCACCTCTTGCGACCTGGCTTTCCATTATGTACCTGGCAACCTATCAGTCATTTATGTCTATGAAAATGAAGTTGAACGAAGGTCAATGCGATATTAGAGTTCTTAAAAACATTATTTAATTTTTTTCCAAACTTTTCAAAAAGTTCTTTTAGTAGTTCCATTTCAAAGCCTTTTGCATTAAAACAGTGTTAAAATATTCTGTTAACTACAAATAAGTGATACGGCCTTTTTTGTTGCATTTATAGAAAAAAAATAGAATTTTAGTGTTTAAGGGGGTGCCCCTAGTAACTGTTAAGCTAATTAAAAAAAAATCTTTGCAAAACATACTTTTTAGCATATATTTGTATGAAAAGTATGTTTAGATTATATATATAAGAATATACGTGTAGGATTTTGCTCGGAAGAGGTTATATGCTGCATTTCGATGCCGTTTTCGTGATTCGGTTGGTTGGTTGGTAGACATATATTTTCAGCCTTGTGTGCTTGGTCAGAGACCCGCTTATAAACCTTCGTCAAGTAAGACAGACACAACGCACACACATACGTGACAGATGCTGCCATCTATCGCACGCCACCACCACAATTTAGACATGTCCCTGAAGGGGAGGGAAATATTCTCCAGGGACCTGTATCCGTGGGAAACTGCGCAATGACCACCCACAGGACTTTCGGACCCAACAGATTTAGCGAGCACGTTCTCCGCATGTACTCGACAAACACAAACATCCATGCCTTATTGGGATTCGGGCCCGGACCCAGAAGATCCAAAGGCTACACTCTTAAAACCAAAAAGTGAAATCCACTCCTATAGGATAAGGGCATTTTCGACACTGGAAAAGAGTGCAAATTAACTCCTAAATCGCTCGTAATTTCTCTAAATCGCTCCTAATCGCCTTAAAACCTCTCGTTTGTTGTTGAGATTGTTGGAGGTTTAACAAAACAAAACAGTGAAATCCACTACTAAAGGGGAAGTGCATTTTAGACACCTAAAGGAGTAAAAATTCACTCAGACAGAGTTAAAATCGCACGTTCGTTTTAACCCTTTCAGTCCCAAAAATTTACTACACTACAGAAACACCTGATATTCACAAAATAAGTTTATTTTAGGTCAAAAATAAGAGTTCCACAAGAAAAAAAAATTCACTTAAATTTTTTATATGGTTTTTGAAATAATGAGAAAATGTTTTAACTGTGGAAAACAACAAAATGAAAAAATATATATTACCTAAAAACACTTCGAGTTGTATATTTTAAGGTATCTGACCATATTATTAAAGAAAATGTAGTAATTATTTTAACCGAAACAGTTTAAATTGTGCTTTAAATATGTGGAACTGAAGTGAACTTTTCAAAAATCAGGTAAAAAACTTGTTAGCTATTTTCTGAATGAAAAAAAAAAAAAATAGTAGTTCTGACTTCCATTAAGGTTAATGTAAAATATTGTCTTATAGAACAGAGTGTGAAGAATCGAATGATGTGCGTTTGGGTGTCATAACGGGAGATAAACATTTGGAAAAAAATAATGAAAGTGATGATTCCAAATGGCATCACTGGGACTAAAAGGGTTAAGAGTGTAGCATCCGAACCATTGCGCCGCCGGGTCGGCTTCGTGAGTCAGCCTGTCGAATTCCACTGCCACTTTTCTTTTGTCTTTCAGGGGGGAGTGGGCGTGCGCATGCCTGGTCTATAAATAAGTCCCTTTCCCTCGGGATACCAGGTCGAACTCTGGTGAACAACCTTCGGGGAACATATTTTTAAACCCTTCGCCAATTGTTGTGCTCCATTGCTTGGTCGGAATTGGAATATTTTTTTTCACTTTGGTATGTAAATAAATGAGGAGCAAACGTTCCACCCGTGTTTTTGTACAAAAGCGATAAATTAAGAGATGCTGTTTTTTTTCTCGAACTCCGCGATAAATTGCACAAAAATTTTCTATTATTCTCCATCCTAAACAAGTATTATCCCATTTTAAAGCTACGAAGAAAATTGATGTTTCAATAAATTGATTCCTCCAGTTAGCCAATCAGAGGTGTTATTACTCTTCCCTTGACGTCGAATGGTACAACCTGCTATATTATTTTTTTTTTGTGCCTAGATTTTTTGTTTTTATAGTTAGCATCCACACTACGTTTATACTGTAAAAGTAAAGGTTTTTATGAAGGCTATATGTTCGTTCGTCTGACGTAGACTTCATCTCGAATCTCGGGATCGGAAGGTCCCGCGATCGAGTCCTGGTACCACTGAAGACCCACCGAGTTTTTGCGGAGTACGTGCTCGTTAAATCTTTGGGTCCGAAAGTCCTGTGGGCGGTCATTGCGCTTTTCCTCACGGGTACCGGTCTCTGGAGACTATTTCCATCCCTTTCAGGGACATGTCTAAATTGCGGAAGTGGCAATAGATGGCAGCATATGTCACATATGTATATGCTGTGTCTGTCTTACTTGACGAAGGTTTATAAGCGGGTCTCTGACCAAGCACACTAGCCTGAAAATCTATGTCTACCAACTAACAAACCTACAAAAATTTCATTATTTGTAAATATTATAGGACTGGCATTGCAAATATAATTTAAAATAATGAGTTTAGTTTTCACGAGAAGTCCCTTTAAAAAAAAACGCAGTAACGCAGCGTACGATGACGTTGGTAAATAGCCCTCGTGTAGATCTAGTGCGACGATAATTCCAACACCCTAACCCTAAACTGATATTGCTTATAAATCTCATAAGTAGGGTCTGTTCTAGTAAATCTCAGACTAACGGCACATCCTATTTTGGGGGCCCCTTTAGAGAAAATGTTGTGTATGATTTCCAGTAATGTTGGTGCTGTATGAACTATGAATCAAATTTTTGCAGCAATTTTATAGGTCATTGATCAAAACAATCACGTTAAGTCAATTTCTTAGACGAAATTCAGCAAAAAACAAAGTGGAGTAGCAGAATTTTTTTTTAGTTTAGTGATATTTTGAGGATTTACAGCAGTTAGCATAATAGGAAGTAAAATTTAGGAGCCCCTAAAACTTGGGGGCCCCCAGGCCCGGTCCTAACAGGCCTCATGGAAGAACGGGTGTTGCTCATAGGGGAAACTAATACCCAGCACCAAACCAAACTTCGTAGAGAGGATATTGGAGACACGGGATAGAACCACTGAACTGAACTGAAACTCTGGAAGGAGCATCGAAACGCTCGCCAATAGGGTCGGTGAAGCCCGGCAACCCTGTAAAACCAACCCAACTTTTGCCGCCAATCCCATACTTTACCTGTTAAAATAGGCATATTAAACCAACTTTTTCAATAATTTTTTGAACAGAAAATTGATATGTTATTGCTTTAGGAGGTTCTTTACATAATGAAGTTTCGGAAACATGTGCTTTTAAAAAAATAATTGCAGGAACAATCTTTAGAACTTAAATTTATTGTAGTACTATTCTTTGGCGAGCGATTGGCGATATCCAATGCAAACTGTCAAGTCAAGTGTCAATTATAATCGGCGAATTCATGCCAAATGTGGCACATATTCTCCTTAAAGCTGTCGCCAAGTGGCCCAAAAATAGGCTTCACTTGCTTATTATGGGATGCTCCGTCTCTCCAGAGTTTCAGTTCAGTGGATAGAACCCTGAACAGGAGACGAAGCTGACACTTGAGAGGGCACCCAACAGAACTTCGGGCGACATTGTTGGCTAACGTACGAATACCATTAAAACAATTAAAACCCTTTCAGTCCCAGTGCTGAAATTTGACATCATAATTTTACGATCATAATTATAAAAAATAACAGCCCTGACTTCTATTGGGATTAATAAAAAATATTTTCGAATAGAAAAAAGTTTGAAGAATCGAATGATATGCTTTTTGCGAACATAAATGGCTATAGACGATCAGAAAAAAAAAGATCCAAAATGATAATGCCAAAAGGGTTTTAAAAAAATCCGTTCAAGTAAATTTAGTAACATGTAGTACTGCTGTGTTTCCAAGATTGAAACCCTCAAAAAAGTAAATCAGAAATACAGCAATACTTTTTATCCATCAATATAAAAATTTAAATTTTGCCTCAAAAATACTTTTTTGTAGCTTTAATTTTGCTTTGTGTTTGTCGTGCGTTGAAATAATAACAGCAGCACAATATTCTCTTAAACTTTCTGGTGAAGAGCCTCTTCCGGGAATGTATTTTTAAACCACCCGCCATTTTTTGTGCCCCATCGCTTAGTCGGAATCGACCAATTTGTTGTTGTTATTCGTGAGATGACTTCAAAGAAAAGAAACACTGACAGCTTTGGATGAAAAACGTCGATTTTCTGTTTTTCCTTTATTTTTACTCTGCTTAACTGACGATTTAATTTGAGACCAAGATAGGATATTTGGTTAATGGTTTTTTTAATAAGCATTTTTGAGAAACGCATCAAATTAAATCTTACCTAAAACTTATTTTCTTTTGCGTTTCCTGAAATCTAACGTTTTTCAACAGTTAGGAACATTTTTCTCAGGAACTATAAAATGCATTAACATACTTTGTTTTGTTATTTCTCACGCATTAATAGCTCTTTGATTTAAACGAGGAATTAAAAAAAATATCTGCTCAAAAAAATTATATAAATTTAAATGTTTTTTTTTGTGTTTTTCAATACATATTTAAAAAAAAACACTGTAAAAGTATTTTTTTAATATTGTGAAATATCCTCGACTTAAATCAAAGAACTTATGTAAGGAACACAATATAACTCTTTGATTTAAACTGAGGAATTAAAAAAATATATCTGCTCAAAAAATTACATAAATTTAAATGTTTTTTTTGTGTTTTTCAATACATATTAAAAAAAAAACACTGTAAAAGTATTTTTTTTTATATTGTGAAATATCATCGACTTAAATCAAAGAACTTATGTAAGGAACACAATATGAAAAGTTTTTAATGGCATCTCATATAGTTCCTGATAAAAAAAATTCTTAAAGTTAGGTAAATTTACATAGGCGACAGAGAACCAACCGACTTCCCTTAAGTTAGGTCAGTGCATAAAATGTTAAATTGTGCAGCTTCACTGTGAATCATTTAATTTTTCACGCAGCATCCCTCCCTAGTTGACCCGGTTAGGTTAGGTTTGAATTATCGTCGTACCAGAGCTACACTCTTAAACCAAAAGAGTGAAATCCACTCCAGTTGGAGAAGTGCATTTTCCCCACTGGAAAGGAGTGAATTATGAATATTAACTCAGACTGAGTTAAAATCACTCGTTTGGAGTGATACTGTTGGAGATTTAACACACAAAGGATCCACTCTTTTCGGAGAAGTGCATTTTCAAGACTGGAGGAGTGAAAATTACTCAGATTGAGTTAAATTCACTCGTTTGTTTTAAGAGTGTACTCGAGGGCTATTGGCGACGGGCGTTGTAGTTTAGAACCACAGTCAGGTGATGAGCCAACACCTGAATAGTCACCCAACGCAACCGTTAAGGGCGACATCGTACGCAGCGTTAAGACTTAGAAGGATATTTAACGTGTACTCCCTTACACTGGATATTATTCGTCGGACATTTTTGGCTACACTGGCCGTTTATAGGTCAGCAGATGTTTTGGCGATGCCCGGACCCGAACCTGGGACCTTCCGCATGCTTTGCGAGTGCTTAACCTACTGGGCTCTTGTACCGTCAGTAAATAGAGGGTTTTATTGTCCAGATTCACCGCAAATCGTTTTACTTTCCAGGCGGCACCCCTCCCTAGTTGTTCCGGCATCACCGCTGAAAGGGTTCCCCGTCGACTGAGCCGCTTCTATAAAAGGTCCCGGGAACCCTGAAACCCGAGCATCAGCTTTGTCATTGAGGGAACAACAAAGGAATGGAGAGGGAATTTAGGCCACGAGCCATCACGGGAAAAGCGGCTGTTTTTTTTAATTGGACAATGTTTTTTCTTTTCTTGAGAGAGCAGGAAAGGTTGCCTGTGGTTGAATGTCTACGAGGGCATAAGATTTAATTTAGGTTTTAAAGGGGTATATGGGAAATTTCGGAGTCAATAAATCATTAAAAAACTACGTTTAATTTGACGATATAAAAAATAAATTTTAGAAATAGACGACCGGAAAAAGGAACAAATATTGTATTTCAAAAGTTTTATCTGTCTGGTTTTAAAGGGGTATAGGACACTTTTTTTAGGGGGGAGGAGGAATTGATGATACTCTATTCTCTAAAATGAATTGTGAATGCTCTTAAGAGTTAAAACAGTTTATTCTTTTGAATCTATTGAACATTCACCAACTGTAAAACTTTAATTAATGAAATATGCGTATAATGTGTATGCGTTTCGAATTCATGTTCAATATTTAAAAAGTCAATAGTGGGTAATTTTATAAGTTAATATGTGTATAATGTGTATGCGTTTCGAATTCATGTTCAATACTTTAAAAAGTCAATAGTGGGTAATTTTATAAGTTAATATGCGTATAATGTGTATGCGTTTCGAATTCATGTTCAATACTTTAAAAAGTCAATAGTGGGTAATTTTATAGGTTAATATGGTGCATATTCTTAAGTATTAAATATGACGTATATTCCTTGAGTTAATGGTCCACCTCTCCGTATTAAAGAAATGGTTGAATGTTTCATATTCTTAATCTATAATAATAAAAGAAAGAGCCTGAGTGTGTGTCTGTGAATCTGTATGTCTGTGGATCGTGAAAGACTTACTAACAATATCCTTAGAAATTCGAAATTTTTAACATAGATTCCCTTCAATACCAACGTTTGCACCTGAGTCTTATTTTTTCATATTCGTTCTATTTTTAAAGAAAATTTGAATTTTCTGAAAAAAGTACACCACTTTCGCTCAAATTCGATAACTTTTTTCCTTTTCCTGTTGCCATCGGCTGAAAATTTTAAAATAAACTTTTACGAAAACAATTAAAATTGATTTTTTTTGTTTTATTTTGCGGCCATTACTTTACTAAACTCACAATTTGAAAAATATTTAAAACGTTTCAAGGTGATGTAATTCCCGCCAGTGTCCATTCTAGGATTTTATTATTTGTTTATTTGATAATTTTTTCATTGATGGATCTATTGACTGTATACATGAGTATGAATATTTAAGCAATACATGCATAGTTAAGCTATTACTGAACTATGGTGGTTGTTCAAGGTCATCCCCCCTAGAGCTGCATATTAGGGTTTTATGTCTTCATTTGTTGCCAAATACTTTGCCAAACTCGCCATGTTATTACGAAAAACGAGCCAAATGAGCAAAAAAATAATAATAATAATAAAAAATAAAAAAATAAAAAATAAAATGGTTGATTGTGCAAAGGTCATCACACTAGAACTGAATGGGTGTGCTTGTAGCTATATCTTTTTCTCGTCAAATTCGCAAAAACGTGCCAAATGAGATAAAAAGTATTTTATGCGGGAAATCACGATGGCATTTATCCGTGAATTTTATAGCGTATTTATAATTCTGAATTTTAAGTTAATATAAGCAACGGGATTCTATACTCGAACGGGAACAATAAACATAAGCTTTTGTCTTATAACGCATAAAATGATACATATACTAGGATCTATTTGATTTTTTTTAGTCCGTGCGAAGAGCGGGTATTTATATGCTAGTGAATAAATAGTTAATATTGTAAACTATGTATTAAATTTTGGAGTCAATAAAACATCACAAAATGGTATATTTTATAGTAATTGTTACTAGTCCTCACTTAGAGCTATATCAGATTAAATGTTTCATAGCATAATTTTAGAAAGACGGACAAAAATAGTCTTTGTTAATGGCTGCTACTAATTAAAAAAAGGAATGCGGAAATTTGACGGTTAGAACATAATTGAAGGAGTTTGGACTGACAGACGGACGGAAATCTTCACGATGTCCATATATAATATACCATGTACTACTTTTTTAATTCTTTCAAATAAAAAAAAAGGAAGAAAAATGTTTGAAAATGAAAAAAATTTAAAAAAGAAAAAAGACAAAGGTTTACTGGGAAAAGAACTTAGGGACAATGTTTAGCTAGAATTTACATTTCCCCTATTGTCTCTTTGCCAAGATGGCTAGATCAAGAGTTTGTCCAAAAATACTGACTCAGGGTGTGAGTCAGCTGTCGAGTCAATCGGGGTTACCTCAACCCTTTGTAACAAACAGTGGCTCACGAATTGGGAAGAGTTCTGTGAAATTTACGCTTCACTTTAGTTTTGTTTTGATTCCTTCCAACCCACGTCCCCACATGCGTAACCCCGTTGAAATTCCCACATCTATTTATAATGCTTGAAATTTATTTCGTTTTTTTTGTAGCTAAATCAATCTGTGAGTAATGCCAGCAGATGTCATTTAAATTAATCTTAGATTTCTAGCGGTATTTTTTAAAAAAACTTTACTGTAAATCTAGATTTTTTAAAAGAGTGATTAAACTTTTCCGACTCCCTGACATATTTAACACCACACATTTTTAAACATAGAGATCATTAGTTCAGGTCATGGCAGGGTCTCTGACAAAGGAAAATACAAACTATAGGCTAGGCACCACAGATTTTGGGAGCCCCTTACGAAATTTTTTGAGTGTGATTGACCTTAATTGTCCTCTTGCGACCTAGGGCGGGACGTTTGGGGGTCGTTTTTTAAAACCTCCCCACAAACAATTAACACGTCAATTAGTTCTGAAATTGACCTGGTACGATAGAAGAAGATCCAAATATCAGTTTTCAGTCTTTGATTACAGGTATCAGTCATTTATTTCTAAAAAAAATTAAGTTGAACGATGGTCAATACGATATTAGAGTTCTTAAAAAAATATCTATTTCTTTTTTCAAACTTTTCAAAAAGTTCTTTTAGTGGTAAAAAGTTTAGTTTAGTAGTAAAAGTAGTTTTAAAGGCCTTTTACATTAAAAAATGTTGAAATAATCTGTTAACTACAAATAAGTGATACGGCCTTTTTTGTTGCATTTATATCACAAAAAAATGTGCATTTTTAGAGTTTTAGGCGTGTCCCTAAGTAACTATTAAACATAATTTTTTTTTGCAAAATTTTTTTGCAAAACATACATTTAAGCATATATTTGTATGAAAAGTCTGGAATTTCATATAGAAAACTTAGTTATGTGTGTGTTATAGTTATGTTTATTACGTTATTTTGTTATTTCACATTATTAAGTAAAATTTAACCGACAGATGGCGCTGCAATACCATGTATTGGTTGTAAGAAAGAACTAGGCATGCGTATACACCGAAAAGAGGGACACATGGTCAAAAATGTTCAGTAGCCCTTCTTTTCGGTGTATACGCATACCTAGTTCATTCATACAGACAACCTACGGTATTTAAGCGCCATCTGTCGGTTAAATTGAAATAATAAAGTGCAATAACAAAACAGCGTAATAAACACAACAAACATAGTAAAGTGTTCCATATCAGATTTAAGACATGATTCATTCGTTTTCTGCAAGAATTGTGTTGATATCTCTATCAATATTTTTTATTAATTTTTTTAAACAGGTAGTAAATTTTGGGACACCCTGTAAGTGCGTTCGTGTTACTGAAGAGGTTAAACTAACTTCAAAATCAATCTCAAACATAAATCACGTGATATTCTCCGAGTGACGTTGATAGTGTCTCGATTTGTAAACGAATGAGTTGCGAAAAGTGAAATTTGGTAAGAGTTTAGTTTGCGCCATAGCTGTTACTGGGCAATAAATACGTCACGATCAAATGGGACGTTTTCGGCTCGTTTTAGTAATTTTTAAATTAAATTTCAACGAAATTGTTAACGTTATATTTAGATATCCTGATAGATATTTCTGTGAAGAGCATAATAATTAATCCATCTTCAAAGGCTAGAGCTTTTGAAATTAATTATTATTATCAGGCGACACGGTCTTGACTTTTTTACTGACCCCTCTAAGTGTTTGAATTTTTGAAGATGGTGAAAGAAACAAGCACCATGATCCGAAAGCTACAATGCTTTGTTTCGCAATAATCTCTTTTTGAAATACCCTGGGGTTTTCACGTGAAGAGGCTGTTAAAAGTTCATATCTGCTTCAGCATTAGGACTTTGAAGGATATTTAGCGTGCACTCCTTTACACGGTTTATTATTCGTCGGACATTTTTGGCTGAATGGGCCTTTTATATATTGGCAGTTATTTTGGCAATGCCCGGACCCGAACCTGGGACATTTCGCATGCAATTCGAGTGCCTAAACGACTGGGCTCCCCAGCTCCCTTGAACTTTTTTGGCAATATTTAACCTCGTGGATCTCACTCTAGAAGAACAGACGGGGATTAACCCCACCACCCACTACCACCACCAAGAAGATAATGAAAATGAAATTAAAAACAGCTGTAATTTCATTTAGCAAGTTCGAGTTCACCTTGCTAGAAGACTCCTAGCCAGACAATAAGGCACGATGAAATTTTCAAAAGACTAAATTAGCATGGCTTTGAATCTATCTACCCATCACATGTAAACAGTGTCATTTATTTATGTCGTATGAACACAAGGACCCACTGCTTAACAAGGACTCCCGTTGTTAACAGGACAAGGAGAAAGGTGTGAGGCCGAATGTGAGACACAATTTAATTCAGTTTCAAGGATATCAATATACACTCTTAAAACAAACGGGTGATTTTAACTCAGTTTGAGTTAATTTTCACTCCTTTCGGTGTCGAAAATTCACTTCTCCTATAGGAGTAGATTTCACTCTTTTGTTTTGTTAAACAATCTTAACAACAAACGAGCGATTTTAAGGCGATTAGGACGTTTACGATTGATTTAGGAGTTAATTTCACTCATTTCCAGTGTCGAAAATGCACTTCTCTTACAGGAGCGGATTTCACTCTTTTGTTTTAAGAGTGTACTATAGTACTATTTTCAAGAAATTTTTCAAGAAACAGAAACCAATGTACTATTTTTAAAAAAAATGTATGCCATAGCATCAAAAATGCGAAATAAAATTTAAGTCTTGAAATAAAAATATATCATGACCTTTTTTATATGCTTCATTTTTTTTTTCAAACTGTGCTATACTTAGTCTGTAAGACTTTCATTATTTTTTTCTCTGCCATTAACACATATTTTGCTCACAAAAGTGGAAAGGAATAAAGTTAACTATCATAATATTAACTGCCCTGAAAAAAATATGGTTAGTTATGCTTGGATTTGATATAACGATTGGAATAGTCGAAAATACCAAATAAAATATATTTTAAATAAACAATTGTTAAAAGAAAAAAAATTTAAATAAGAATTCACACACATATATACGTATATCTTTTAATGTATATTTATTTGCTTGATAAACAACTGATTACAAAACTATTTTAGGTTTTCATTAGGAAGTTGAAAATATTTTAAATAACATTTGGGATAGTTTGAGTTCCAAGAATAAAATTTTTTTTTACGAGTTTCAAAATTATAAAAATATTATATTGTTCAGTTCTTAATACACTGTTAAATTTTTTAATGCAAGATTGCACCGAAATCCTTGAATTTTCTAGATGCCACTACTATTTGGAGAGAGAATTTACCAATTTTTTGATAAAATCATAACTGTGATGTGCCCTGAAAGTAGTAAATCAACTATCCAAATAGTGGGGGAACCTAGAAAGTTCCAGGACTCCGGTGCAATGTAATTTTTTTTTTGGACAATGAATCCTCAGTTTCAACCTCATTTCAAAAGCGTGCGAGTTCAAAAATCCCACTTTTAGAACATTATTCAAAGTGAAATCTGCATTAGCAAGCATCGAACACCGCGGCACACTCAACCTCAAGGAACAGAGAACACCTAATAATAGGACCCTAATAATAAACAAATAATTAATTGATTTTTGATACCAGTTTTTTTTTTTGAAGAAAATTTTAATGAAAATCCTGTATAATTTTTAGCGTTACCATACTCCCAGAAATGAAAGTTGTTTGCTTAAAATCGAAGCATCTTGCGGAAAGACAGATGTTTTGAATATATTTTTTAAGATTTTTTTTAATGAAAGACTAGGAGTCAAATATTTGAGTTAATTCCTTAATATCAAAAGAATAAATGACATTTTGATGGTAACCATGATTTCGAAACTATACGGTGATTTAGCTGAAAACTTGTTATGTTTTGAAAATTTAAATTTAAAATGTGTTTGAATTCTACTTTAAAAGACTTAAAAATAAATTTTTTAAAGAATTTTTTTATGAAATTTGGAAACGTAGAAATTTCAGAAAACTTATGAAATAAGTAAAACTTTGAGAAAGCAAATGCGTTTGGGCAGGACAAAAATTCATCATATTAGAAGATATAATATATTGGAGGAGAGAAAAATGTCAAAAGACTAAAAAAGCATCTTTTGAAGACTTTTCTGTTTTCCGAATGCTGTACTGTTTAAATCCTGTAGTATAAACAAATGAATGCTTACTACTAAAATAATGAAAGTTAAGAGAAATTATATACAAAATTGAATGTCAAAAATTTCGAAAGAGATACAAGTAATAAAAACGTTCTCTGGTGAAATTCAATGAAATACATTTGAACTAAGCCAAACAAGATACAATAAGTAATTAATGAAACTTAAGCAGATAAAATACATTGCTAAAAATTTTGACGCAAGATTGTACCAGAATCCTGGATTTTTCTAGCTACCACCACTATTTGGAGCGTGAATTTACCAAATTCGTGGTTAAACCATAACTTTGATACACCGCAAAAGTGATAAATGAACACTCCAAATAGTAGTGGCATCTACAAAAATCCAGGATTCCGGTACAATCTACAATCTTGCGCCAAAACTAACCTAGAACTGTTTTTCCTCAAACACTACAACACCCACCAAAACATCCCTAAAAATAGCTCCCTAACAAAAACCAGAAAAAATCCCTACCATTTTTCCCTCCTTGGCACTGTTCCTTCCCTTACTACCAGCACACACACCACCAGCGAGGCCTTCTCTGCTTACCCCCTGATCCAAAAAAGCCTCTTCTTGTCGGCTGTTCGGGCTCGTTCTTTTCTGCCCAACAAACACAAAGGAGTAACTGCAAGAAGAAGTAGAAGATTCCGGCTTGTTGGTGCTTGTTCCTTGGTCTCTCGCTCTCTCTCCAGCACTAGTGCAGCAGCAGAATCCAGAGGTGGTCAAGGGTCCAGGATGTCTTCGACAGTGAAAACCACCAAGTACACGTACAAGTCCAGTACCGGGGGTGTTTCCAGTGACGTCACCATGGAGTACGGCACGGATATCGGGGCCTTCACCAGGCTGGAGGTACGGATGGACAAAACATTCATTAAATTGACAGCATTGTACCGTTGAGTGGGGTAACTTTGACCCCAGATTTTGATGCCAATAACTGCTAAGAAAATGCATTATTTAAAAAAAATTTACTTGCCTTTTTTAAACTCCACCTTGACGTAAGAATAAAGTCCGTGGTCCTAAGAGTAAAGCCCCAAGATTTAAAGTCCTAATCAAGATTTTTTGCTTAGACCAAAGTTACTCCATTCGACGGTATTATAGATATTTTTTTTATGCTGGTTGTTGTTTATGTAGGGGGGGGGGGGGGAGGGGGTGTTAACTGCATTAGCATATTGAAGTTTAAAAAAATTTGCACAAGGATATACGAGTCCAATTTGTTTTTCGAAGCGGGTCTTCTTATTGGGAGGATTAAGCCTTTTGAAAACTCGGCTTATTCCCCAGAACAGAGAGCCATTTCTTGTTGTACCATTTAGGAGGCTCGCGCTAGCAATTTCGACGTTATAAAGTGTTGGAATTATTTAAAATAAAACACAATTTGCTTTATTAGTTTTATTGAAAAGAATTCACGTTTTAAGTCTTTTAGTAGTCTGGAATCTCAGTAATAAAGCTGAGCACTAATATACTAAAATAGAAAATATTAATAAAAAATATATTTACTTTAATTCACTCCATAAGAACTCATGCACAGTCTCAAAAGAGACTATTTGAACTGACATGACACGTCCATGGTTTTTTTTAAAGTAAAATCATATCGGCATGACACTTATTCGATCGGACATTTGAAGCGAATTCTTCACGTAAAATTATCCTCGCCCCCCCCCCCCCCAAACACCACACGCTATTCATGGATGCTTCTTGACAACATATTTTCAACAAAATATTTGATAACGTTTATCTGTTGACATACAGTTTATATTATGTCTGATATATTATACTCGACGGAATACGTTACCGTTAAAGAAAACCCTGTTATTTTGGTCTTTGACACAGTTTGGTGGATACAAGTAAATTACCTACGTTAAAATTATGTAAAATTATATGCTGATAATCCTGATTGAATTAATTGAAATGAGCAAATCCTAACTCAAAATATTGTTTTTTAATACATTGTTCTATACATGTATTTATATATTTTTTTCTTGACACAACGCGACACCAATTGCAGAAGCATATGTGTTTAAAGCATGAAAGAAGCTTATGCATAGTCTTAATAGACACATAAATTTATGCGAAATACATTTGTAGTCATACAATGTTGTCACAGAATCCTAAATGGCGTATTAGGAATAATAATGTACTTGGTATGCACATATTTGATCTCAATCTGTTAAGGAGGAAAAGACAAAACTGTTTCTCAACGGTGAAATGATTGCTCTATTAATATTTAAAATGTGTAGTAATAATGTAGTAATAAAGTAGTAATAACATATTTAATTGTGTTAAAATATGTTCGGCATTTATTACTTATTGCTTAATTTAACCTAGTTTGAATTCAATAAGTCATTTTGGTTCTTCAAATATAGTCATATCATTCAGATAGAATTCTGACCTTTTCTGATAATTCAATGTTGAGATAGACACTCCGTTTTCACCTAAGTAATATGTAATTTGTTGGAAAAATAAAACATCACTTAAAAAACGCTTTCTAACAAAATTCTGTAAAGTGGGTAGTTGCCGAATGGTAAATCTTGCTGTTAAAAGCTTTCTGACATTTAAAAAAAATATTTCCTCAACTAATCTATCTGTCAGATCTGTCATGTTACATTTTCTAAGGCAGGTTTGCTTACAGATCTTAAGAAAATGTTTACTTTTGACGGTGTTTTAAAATAAGAACCAACTTGTGCGTGTTTTTTTAAAGTAAATAAATAAAAGATAAAACTAATTGAATGATAAATGATTGTCACCACTAAGGTACATTAAAAGTGAAAGTTTATGTATTCCAATGTTATGGAGCAGATTTTCGAAATTTATATTTTTATTCAACTAAAACTTGACTTTTAAAACCTTTAATTTTCGTATCTTTTTGTAAATTTTGCTTTTCATTTTTTTTTCAATTTGAAATTGAACATTTGGGAAACTGAAGGGATTTTTGGTTTCCAAAAATTAATCAAAAGATTTTTTTTATCTAAATTTTTTTGGATTAAATGTATATGTCATCAATTTAAATCAGTCATTATCAACATTAGTTCTCCCAAATTCTTTGGTTTGGCAAAATAAACAAACTTTCCTGTTATTGTTCTATTATTAACCCTCTAATGCATACTGTTGCCGATTGGCAACAAGTAACATAATCCACTTTATTCTATTAAATTAGAGCTCCTCCAAGACAAATCTGTGTTTTTCATCTATTACATTTCATTTTAAAGTTTTAGTTACTAATAATCCGCATAGATGACAGTAGTAAAATTCTATTTAAAATTAAAGAGTGAAGTTATTAACTGTTGTGAAATTACGTTTTTGGCAGTATTCAAAGTATAATTATATTAGTACTAAATACAAATAAATTGTTTTGAAAAATTATTTATAGTTAAACAGGGTTATTTTGAAATATGTATAGTAGTTTTCTAGTCATTTTATCAAAATTGGAATTTTGTAGTTGGTTTTTGTCATATGGAAAAAAATTTAAAAATTGAAATTATTTAAATTCTAATTCAGTTAATTTTTTTTCAGTATTTTTCACATAATATATGAGTTTTAAAGATACATGTCTATTTTTTTTGGGATGAAAATTAAAATTCATGCATTAGAGGGCTAAGTAATTTCTGGCGTCTGCCATTATTTATTTACAACTCACAATACCGCACACAAAGAACAATGAATTGAAAGTAAGCAATTGTTACTGTTATCTCCAAGCTTAATCGATACATTTAAAAGTTAATTACTTTCATTTTGATTGAAGTACGATTTGAGTTCTTTTTGCAGAACGATGGTATTTGTCATTCGTCTTTTTTTTATTTTAAACAAACCGAATTATAACCTGTTAATTTATTATCAGATTCGCGTAGAATTCATTTGAAACTTCTTTTAATGCGATTACAAAAATGCGAGGGAGAGGATTCTTACAAATTACCTCCAAAAAGTGAAGCATTTAAACATTAAATGACGCCTATTGTTTAATATTCGTAATTTGCAATTTAATATACATGTTAGCCTCCGTATAAGTTTAATTTATAGTCATTAAAAAAGTTTTTTCGAATATTTTTTTTATAATAAAGTTAACTCGAAAGGGATATTTATTCAAAAGCTTGTTTTAAACAAAATTAAAATCTATAATAATAAAAGAAAGAGTCTGTCTGACTTTGTTTATGTCTGTGGATCGCAAAAGACCTACTTAGACTGCTCTAAAAAATCGAATTTTTTAATATAAATACCTACGTGTGCACCTGAGGCTTAATTTTTTTCATATTTGATAGTGATTTTTAATTTATATAATTAGTTTTTAAAAAAAAGTCATCCACGTGGGATTACGGGACCATATCAGGGCTTGAAAATACATTGACCGGGCCGAAACGGGGGCTTGACGCCATCCTCTATTAGTTTGATTGATTAAGTTTGGTTGAGATATGCGCTCTCCCTAAGGCTGCTTCATCCTCTATTAGTGTTTGTTTTTTTAAGTGCGCATGCGCCAACACAAATTTAATTTTGTTTTGATTTTGAGTGTATTTTCACAAGTAAGCATGCCTCTAAAAGGAAGCAATGCGAAGTTAAGGGGTTCCCAGTAAGGCGGGACCATACTACTAGTAGTAACTAAAATATACTTATCAGATGTGCAATGATAGTATTTAAAATATTTGTTACATAAATAAAATGTTTAAATGGAAAAACCGCTGAAAATTTTGATTATTTTACGGGGGGGGGGGGGGGGGGGTTACAATGTTGTATAAAATTACTTATTATAACGATTTTGTGAATTTTCATTTTTCAAATTATTTTCGCCTTACTCCACGACAACAAAATATTTCAAACAATTTATAATTAAATAAGTAAATTAATTAATGAAAACTTTTTTTTTCATATTGGTAATAATATTTAAAGTTTTGTTTTCTTGCTTAGAAATTATACTAAATAATAGTACTTTTTGTGGATAGATTTAATACGTTTTAAATGAAAAAGTAAAATATATACAAACTTACAAACAAAAGTTAAAAAAGCATTTTTTTAATGTAAAATGCAAATAAAAGAAAAAAAGTTTGAATTACCAAGTTTTGAACCAAGTTTGAATTACCAACTATTTACTATAAAAATGTAACTCTCCGTAAAATCTCAAAAGAAAATACGCACTCATTACTATAAATGTAATGCAAATAATAATAATAATAATTTTTTAGGAATTCATTTTTAAGTTAGACCCCGCCAATGAATATTTAACTCTGGTGTGATACACGCATAAACTCGTCACCTGACTATTCAGTAACACTGATATATTTTTAAGAATCCTTAAATTTACTAACGATTAAGATTTTGAATTAGAAAGAGCAATTATAATGATTATCTGATACAGAAACAATTTTAAAAAGTAAAAGACAGTACTTATTCAGTCAAAAATTTAAATTTTATCTCGTACAGCCCATTTCTTTAAACCTCAGAGGGTTAAAAGCGAAAAATAGTTTATTAACAACAAAATTGTATAGATAATTCATAAACAACTGTTATTATACACGTAAAAACCGTATTGTTTAGTTCTCCAATATCGACAAGACCTCCATGTATTCCATTCATTCATGCCCGAACCAAGGCAAAGTAAACTGAGAACACTTGTGTTCATCCCGGAAGAAGCGAAGCCCAAAATAGGCTGCGTTGAGGCACAAAGTGCCGAGTTTCAAAGAGAAAACGGCTCCACATAAAAAAAAAAGAAATCCCTACTGATACAATGGGGAATCGCGGAGAGTTGTTTTCGTTGTTTTGTGGGAACAGTTGTGGCCTGTTTTTTTTTTCGATGGATAAATATATTTGTTTGCAAAGAACTTTGGAAAAGAAAGTATGGAAGCAGAGATTGTTTTCAGTCTTAAAAAATCATATTAAATTCAGATATAAAACAAGAAGTTTTGGAATAATAACTTAATTTTTGGTTAGTTAAATGCTCAGAAAAAATTCTTTTGAACGGTAGTAGGCAGACGGAAAAAGTATAAGTGATAGATATCTAACGTTCCATCTTTCTATGACTTATGACTTTCTTGGTGGGGGGCAAGATCGCCAAGCACTGCGACTATAAGTCTATTGTACTTAACCCCAGAAATGACACAAGCACAAGAGACACACAAAGAAAGAGACGACACAAACACATAGACAAATAACAACATTTATTGACAGTCACAAACATCCATGCCTGACCGGGATTCGAACCCGACACCAGCAGCTCCAAAGGCTAGAATCCTAACGAGTGTGCCACCGAGGCGGCTCCATCTTTCTAACAAACATAAATACTATTTTAAAATTGCATGGTTAAAGCGGAAGTTAATAGACCGTCAAATGACAGTTCTATTAATTCTATCAATGGGCGGAAAAAAGCAAACGCAGCGGACAATATTTATAAAAGATAAGTTTCTGCTATCCTACTTTTCTAAAATAGAAAAAATGGATTTTTAATGGGTAAAGCCAGACAAATCCAAATTTCTATAATGTCAACTTTTAATATTCATTTTAAATATTTTAATAATATTTGTTTTCTTTTAAAAAAGAATGAATTCTGAAAATTGTCAAATCAGAAAAATAACCCCATAAATCTAGTTTTAAAGTTTGAAAACCAGTTTACTATTTTATATGAGAACATTATTTACATTCATTACATATTTTTTCATAAGCTATTTGTTAAACACAATGTTTTGTAACTTAAAGGATAGAGTTTAGT
This sequence comes from Hylyphantes graminicola, assembly GCA_023701765.1. Taxonomy (NCBI): domain Eukaryota; kingdom Metazoa; phylum Arthropoda; class Arachnida; order Araneae; family Linyphiidae; genus Hylyphantes; species Hylyphantes graminicola. The sequence continues at coordinate 74,696,314 of CM043114.1, read as the reverse complement.
TAAAGAAAATTCGAATATTGACTACATTTATTGAATAAGGCCTCCGAAAAAAAATATAGTATGGATTTTTTTCACGCGTCATCTCCTAAATGTTTCTATTTAGTATAGGGTAGACTAACCAGTGAATGAACGTTTCAGGCGCTGCGTTCGCCAGTGAATAAACACCAGGACATAATGACCAGGACAACCAAGCATATATCAGATAGCTTCTTACTACATGAGAAGAAGTCAGTGTTATCAATCCATCTAGTGGAATGATTTTCCATCCAATTATATTTACCAAATGTTCATTCACTGGGGCCTGTTCACTCACTGGTCAGTCTACCCTATCCCAAGTTCATATTGTTTACTTATTCTAAAATGTAATAATTTGATTGTTTTCATTTATAAATCTTTTATATAATTTTTTACCCTGTCCTGCGTTTAGTTAAAAATGACTCTTGTCACGTCAATTTTTTTCTGAACCAAACAAAAAATAATTACAATAGAACTTGCTTTATCGGAACTTTAACTATCTGAACTCAAACTTTCGGAGTTTTCAATTATACGAACCTCCAGTTTCCTGAGTATCAACACCACTGCTTATAGGCTGTCTGGAGCCGTGTAGTTAAGATCTCGATCTTTGATCGGAAGGTCCTGCGATCGAGTCTCGATATCACTGAAGACCCTCCGAGGACCGAGTATATGCGGAGTACGTGTTCGTTAAATATGTTGAGTCCAAATTTCTTGTGGGCGGTCATTGCCAATTTCCCACGGGTACAGGTCCCTGGAGACTATTTCCCTCCCCTTCAAGGACATGTCTAAATTGTTGAGGTGGCGCGCGATAGATGACAACATCTGTCACGTATATGTGTGTGTGAGGAGTGTGTTTGTGTGTTGTGTCTGTCTTATTGACGAAGGTTTAAAGCGGGTATCTGACCAAACATCATCTCACTTTGAAAAGAGCAAGTAGTATTTATGTTTAACATCACCGAAATGCCAATATTCCCTTTGTCTCTCTTACCAGTAGGGATTTTTGAGTTGAGGAAGTTGGCAGAGATAAGTGCAAAGCTCTTACATTCCTTTTTGAAAAAAGAAACTGCAGATCTCACCAGAAGTGTGAACTCTGCGAAAACACATCTCGTCAAATTTACGGAAGTGCCAATTGAGTCACCAGAAAATAACCGTAACAATAGGAAAATTTTAACTAGTGTAAATATGTAGTGTAATCGCTTCCGACTGCCTATTTGTAGCCTCCATCAGGAGCTTTAACACAGACAATACCGCCTCGTAATTTAGAACCCCTGGTCCAGTTAAGAGGTCGACACCTGAGCGGGCACCCAACGGAACTTCGAGCGACATCGTACGCTGGCGCCGTCGGGACTTAGGACTCCACAGATTTAACGAGGTCGTCTGTCCCAGTGTACTCGGGCCCATTCGTCACGATTTGGATTTCTACTCTTTCCCCAGTACAGATATCCGATTTATAAGATGACTGGCAGTAGGTGGGATTCGAGCCCTCGCACTTCTGAGAAGGTTGAATCCTGAGGCGGATGCCTTAACCACTCGGCCACGGACGGGCCAATTTTAACTATTAAGAGAGACTGTCAGGCCCACAGTGCTACTGCATTAGTTTTGAAATCACAACTGTTGAAAAAGAATTGGTGTGTCATGTTATCCAATTTTCAAGAAGGTATGGGAATCATCATAACATCAATTTAAAAAAATTGAAAAGAAAATAACATCGTTTATTTAATTATTAATTGATAAAATTTTAAAATAGTGTCGTCAACTGTTGTATATCTTTGGGAATTTAAAACTTCAAAAATATATAATTAAATAACTAGATAACATTTTCGTTTAGAATTTGTTTCATTTCGATGTTATGTTGATCGCCATACCTGGTGAAAAAGGTCTAACACATGGCAAAGCAATACTTCTTCGGAAATTATGATTCTAAAACTAATGCATTAGCTCTATAGAACTGAGAATCCCTCTTAAATTGAAATGCCAGTAAAAAAATAGAGTTTGGTAAAACATCGTCATTCAAAATATCGTCATTTAAGTTCCCACATGTGATATCTATCTCATTTTCTCAACTTTTCAGGAGGGCCGAAAAACGTGTTTGTTCATTTAATACCGGCTGTTCGGACTTTCTTGTGACATAATATCAGTCTATATATAATTATTATATGTAGACCGATGTTATGTAACAAGAAAGTCCGAACATCCGGTGTTAAATAAACAAACACGTTTTCCCGCTCCCCTGAGAAGTTGAGAAAATGAGATAGCACATGTGGGAACTTAAGTGACGATATTCAATACAGCCGGGGTTATATGACTTAGAAACTTATTGCTTTTTGGTTAACCCAGTAAAGTACGAAGAAGGCTCCCATTGCAACCTGTGTTGGTAACATAATGGATGTATCCATTTTAAAGCAAATCGACCAAACTGCTGTATTTTTTCGTAAAACAATAAATCTATTCCTATCCAAAGACTGGGGTGAAGAGCATGGAAATAGATGACGATGATGTACAAGAAAGAGACATTTGTTTATTTTCCACCTGTTCTGTTAAAGAAGTAGACGTACGTTTCGCAAAATGCATACATAAAATTTCGTGCGCAGGAAAATCATTTACAATAAAACTAAAATTAGTTTTAATATCGTCTGTTCTGATGCAATAAGACACATTTCAATCAGGTATATGGCATTTTAAAAGCAGTTACAAACCAACAAAAAGCGTTTTTAGGATTTTTTCCGTACTTTTGACCTGTAATGTATTTTTGTCATTTTACGCTAATCTATCATTATTTTGTTGCATAAGTATGGCAAGGGCCTGAAGTACCATCCCCATAATTAAAGGGGGTCTCTAAATATAAGTTTCTTTCATGCTAACTGCTGTTGATTTCCGGTATTGCTGAACTTTTAAATTTTTTCAAGACCCCATTTTATTTTTATATCGACTTTGACTCAGACATAGATCTTAAGTTATTGGTTTGATCTATATTATAAGGAAGACTATAAAATGTTAGCAAAAATAGGATACATCTGCCTACCAGTACCATCATAACGGGCAATCATGCACAACTTTTTCCATACAGGGGCTCCAAAAGTTTGTTGTGCCTATAGTTAAAAATTTCTACATCAGGCCCCGAGTACGGCGTACATTTTAAGTACTTTATCTAATGAGCCATTATTTTTTTTTGTTTCTACATTCACAAAGATTTTGCTTGTGTATTTTTTTCCCGATAAGTAGTCGTTGAAACCTCGGTGTGACAATTAGTTTTTTGCCTTCATTTTCTACCTTTTTTGAAAGTCAAAATACGTTTTCAGGGCAATATTTGCTCAAACTTTCCACTTAAAATTATGAAACAGCCAAACTTTCAGACGGTAATAATTTTTTAAGACTTTCCTCTCTCGAAAACGTCCCGACCCACAATAGGAATTTCTGAAAACTCTTTTTTTCTTTAAAGAAAATTTTGTCTGATATAATGGATTAGAAGTTACTATTTTCAAAGTTATAACACTTCAGAAATACTTGTTGTAGTTCATAACCATTCGAAATGAGGTAGTCTTATAAAAATACTATTTCGACGAATAAAAAATATATTTAAGCTGAAAAAACAATTTATAAATAGAAAATTTGCGCCAATTTATATATGAAGAGTACAAGGGGAAAACCGCTTGATTTCGTAGAGAATTTTCCTCAGCAGGCCACTTTGGCGATGCTAGCGAGTAATCGCCTAAACTGGTGTACTAAACCAGTTTCTACCCACCCAGATTCACGCGATACCCGATTCCGACGCTTGGACCAAGCGAAGAAGAAAGAGAGAAACCGGTTTTCTGTCGCCAATGTCCGCCAAGCACACACAATTACGGGACGACTCCTTATAAATCAAGCTGTTCTTCCCATGTACTCTTCATCTAACGATGTATCAGTGACACACTTTATTGTAGAAGTGACATTATACATATCACTTGTAGAATTGACTTCTTAATCCCACATTGTACACTTGGCTCTTCAGAAACCTAAAAAACTCCAAAAGCTCCTTGCAACGAACACTTTTAGCGAACCACTGCGCGATGAGCACTCTACACTCAGTACCACCCTAACTTGTGTAAAAACAAAGAGGCTGAGGGAAAAGCGCGGTTGGTCCGTTAGTTGAAAACTCGCGTAAGGTAATATTTACATACAAAATGATCCGAATACAATTTTACCAAAATACACTTTTCATTCTGATAAAATTGCCAAATTTCCTCAAATGGTATTGAAATCTTTAAGACCTCAAACGAAATTAATGTCTTAATCATGCTTTCTGGACGGATTCACAAATAATTTATGGAACTCTTTCCATACGCGGAAGGATCTTCTCCATAGCATATTTCTAGTTACCCAACTTAGGTTGGCAAGGAGTGTAGTAGATTTCAAAAATAGCAAAAAGAGAGATCGCTCGCGGCTGTCAAAGTAGGGAGAGTGAGTGTTAGCTTATGTCGCCTTTCTTCAATGATTCTGAGAGGTTTATTGAGAAATAAATCTTGAACTAAAATTATGAAACCAGCTATTCAAAGATCTCAAGGCAGTGAAACATTTTTATAAGCAAAATAACGTTTTCTACACTTATACATGAATTTATACATGAAAAACTGCTAGCTGGTGTGCCAGCAAATACAAAGAAAATCTCTATAATTTATACGAAATTTTCTTAATTTTAACATCAAAGCTGTTTTTTAAATAGACAAATTGTGCACCGAAATATATTTTTTGTAAGTTTGAGTAATTACGTGAAGAATGATTATGAGTTAACTTTTTTATTTACAGTTTATTGTAAAATATATAATTCATGAATTTCGAATTTATATAAGAACCTTTCGAGCGTCTTTATAAGACATACGAAATAAAGGTTTTTGTGATTTCTTGAAGTAAACACACAGTTTACTACTCGAAGACCTGTCAATGCAACGACAGATTTAAATTTATTTAATCGTTGTAATTTTATTTTTCGCTGTTTCTTTAAACAAACAGTGTTAAAATATTTGGGCTTGGTCTCACTGAAAATATGGTTCCTAGTACCTTCAACAGTTGCATGGTGAAATATTTCACTCTATTTTTGGTACTTGGTTTAACCCTTTCTCGGGTTTTTGTTCCCAATTCGGATAAATATTTCAACCGAATACCAGAAATATGGTGAAACATTTCACCACTCAGCCGTTGCAGCTACCAGGAACCATATTTCAAGGTGAAATTAAGCACAAAATTTTTAACTGTGAGAATTAAACGGAAATTTTTTCAAACTATTTAAATAACTTTTTAAATGATGGTAATATTCTTAACTAATGTTATATGGTGAGGCACATGAAAATACTACAATAATCCTGTCCCTCTTTTTTTTTTTAAATAAAGCATGACTTTGCCCTTTAATTTGACCTTGGCCCACTTTGGTTGCTAAAGATTGAGCACCTCCTTGTGCTTATCTGAGCCTTTTTTGTGCTGAGTCGACACGTTCAATGGCAGAGAAGTGCTCGTCTTTAGACGGCGCCAGCACGCTGAAGGAATGCAGGTGTACCTTTAAATCTCACATACCTGCGTTGAGGGGTGTTTTTTTATAGAGAATTTCGGAGAGACGTAAGACTCCATTCAAAAATTCAATTGTGTTTTAAAAAGAGTTTGAGACATTTGAGGAGTCAAAGGTTTTGTTCTTAGGTATAGTTTGCTTTCCTGGTTAGCTAAGGTTGGAAAAGAGAAAGAACACGGCCTACTCAAATTAAACACTCAGAAAGAACTTGTGTTGAATTTCAATAAAAAAAAGTGTTATCCAAGTTACTTACTTTTTGTGTTGACACTGTACAGAAATTGTATTGCGACCAAATAATAATGTATGGCTAGCACAAAAGTTTTGTTGAAGTCGGAATACAGTTGTGTGTATTTTTAATCTCACATACCAGCGTTGATGAGTGGTTTTAAAGTTGTTAGTTTAGTTAGTTTGTATAGTTGTTTGAGAACTGTTATTATAGTTTGTTTTTAAAAAGATTTCGCCAGACCTAACGTTTCGAAAAATGATTATGCTTATGGTTAGGCTCCTGGACAAACAACCATTGGTGAATTCTTTTGGAATTTTACCAGCCACATAAGCAATAAAGACTTTTTATTAAAACAAACAACACGAGGAAAGAAAAAAACTACATGGTACACAATATACAAAAACAAGTCATCTATATACATCGTCGACAAAAAAGTTCACATTAAACAGTTAAGTTAATACAGTTAGACGACAATGAAGCCAGAAAAAGAAATATTGCAAAATATTGAGGCTTGATATTTTGAACTTTGACTTTTGAGGTGTTAATGGGTTCTAAGGAGGAATTTATTTTCCTGCTTAGGTTAAGCTGGAAAACAGCCTATTTAACTCTATAAAACAAGAGAATTTCTTCGTGATGGTCTCACTATAATATCAGTCTTGTTCGGCTGAAAAAGAAAAATACTCTTAAGCCCTGTTCAGAATCCGGGAAGTGTAGTCGGTCGTGCTAGAAGCTATTACCATGCTAGACTCGGAAAGATTTTTTTTAAAATAATTTTAGAGAGACAAAAGACTCAATTTAAAAATTCAATTGTGTTTTAAAATGAGTTTTCGGGACTTTTGAGATGTTGATGTGTTCTAAGGTGTGGTTATTTTCATGGTTAGTTTGGGTTGTAAAGCAGCCTACTCAGCATTACATAGCCAACAATATAAAGCCAGAGAAGTTATCCATGTCGTCACAACAAATAATTAAACCAATACAAAAAAGACGACAAAAATAATTAAACCAAAGTTTTTTTTAAAAAAAATTCGTTCGAGACTCTTAAGATGACTCTCTTTGGAATTCCACATCTTGAAAATGGTAATGTTATTTCTAAGGAAAACATTTCAAAGTCAATTACCGCCACAATTTTAATAAAAGGTTTCTAGTTTCTTGTATCATTGTAAAGAACGAAAGGAACTAAAAGGATAAAACTAATTTGTTTTGTGTTTATCACACATTTAGTTTTTTTAATAATTTTTTGAAGTTAGTAAAAAATGGAGTAAGCATTAAGTTCTAATTTAAAAAATTATTAAAAATACTAAATATGTGATTTTCACAAAATAAATTTGTTTTATCCTTCCAGTTTCTTTCGTTCCTTACAATGATACAAGAAACTGGTAACCTTTTAGTAAATTTGTGGCGGTAATTGACTTGCGAATATTCTCCATAGGAATAACATTACGATTTTCAAGATGTGAAATTCCCAAGAGAGTCCTCTTAATATTATTTTGTACTGTCATGATTTTCTTGTTGAGATGAATCAGACAGGAGAAAATATTAAATGAAAGCACAGATATTTTAAAAGACAATTTACTAAAAAACAATCAAATAACAAACGCAAGTTCAAAACAGATTTGTCTAAAGTTCTTCCAAATTCAGGCTAAAATCATAAATACTTTTTGCATGTATAAAGAACTGAAGCATATTTCTTATTGAGAACTTTTACTACAATAAAATGAACTTAAGAATACTTAACGATGAAACTTTCAATTGAAAAGCTATAACAGCTATCATTTTTAAATGTACGCAATTTCTCTCGCAGATACAAAAATTTAAACTGATTAGTTAGGATGCTAATTTTATACTATGAAACATGGCTGATTTTTTCATAATTTTTTTATTAGTAACAGTAATTAAATTTCAACTTTAATCCTTAAACATTAATTTTTTAAGTAATCGTGTGATACAAATGGTTAATTAACCAGTACATCAAATAATAATTGTTAAGTTAATGTTTTGATACCTTTTGGTATGAACAAAAGACATTGTTTGAAGAAATGACCGTAAGTAAAATAAAATCAATATATACCAAACATAACTGTACTTATATATTTGTAGAGAGCGACAAATAAAAACCGAATTCCCTAAACTGTCAGAAGATCTAGTTGTTCATTCGCTCAAATATGGTTATTTAATCTTTCGAGGAAAATTACATAACCAATTAGTTACTTACGCTTTGATTTTTTTTTGCGTAATGAATACAGTTAAATTCATTATGGTATTTCTTCGTCAAACCTACATTTAACAAGTTTTGAAGTCATGTTAAATTTTGTCAGGATTATTATTTTGTGATTTTGCTATCTAAGAGTCATTTACAATAATCGAAATGGTGCTGCCATCTAGAAGCAAATGCTATAAGTACTACTAAAGGTGCCATAATTGTGGTGCTGCCATCTAGAAGCAGATGCTATAAGTAAAAGGGACTTAGACAATATTTGGTAGCGCTATCTACCTTAAGTAGATGGTACTTAAAAGTGTTTTAATAGAGTCTTTAAACTATTTTGGTTTAAAATCAGTAAAATATAATACAGTTAAGTAAAGTAGGTAAACAGTTTTTAATTTGAAAAATTTACATATTTTGATTTTTTTTTCAGGATAAAATCCGTCTGCTGCAGGAGGACTTAGAATTCGAAAGGGAATTGCGACAAAAAGTAAGCACGCTTTAATTTTGTTTTATTAAATTGATGGATCGTTGATTATTTTAAAATTATGGAGATTTGAGCGAAAGATTTGACTCCTTGCTTCCTGCCCGCACAGCCATATACAACTTTTACGCTCGTCGATTGACAAGTCAGGCGAGTGTTCTGTCGATTGTCAAATACCAACAAATCAGTCATATTAAGGGGTGACAGGAGTCTTAAAAATGTGCAAAGAAGATACTACAAAGCATAGTTTGATCTTTCATGTCATTTTTGAACTACTCAATGTATAAGTATAATTTTTTTATATGTAATTCTACAAGATTTATTTATTATAAAACAAGTTTTAAAATTCATGAAACTTTAGCCAAAACTAAAACAAATGATATTAAACATGAAGGTACTTGAACACACTGTGATTAGGCTTGCGCGGCAAATTGTGAGGTCAAAATTGAAAAAATGACCAAGAAAATGACTTTATATTGTACAAATATGTACAAACAAAGACTTATACCTAAATTCTCAGCTCAATTTTAATTAGAAACTATTTTAAGAATTATTTTCTAAAAAAATTAATAAAAATTTAAGAATTTTGATTTTACATTTTTTAAAAAATAATTTCTAATTAAAATAGAGCTGAGAATTTAGGTATAAGTCTTTGCTTGTACATATTTGTACAATATAAAGTCATTTTCTTGGTCATTTTTTTAATTTTGACCTCACAATTTGCCGCTCAAGCCTAATCCCAATGTGTTCAAATAGCTTCATGTTTAATATCATTTATTTTAGTTTTGGCTAAAGTTTCATAAATTTTAAAACTTGTTTAATAATAAATAAATCTTATAGAATTGCATATAAAAAATTATACTTATGCATTGAGTAGTTCAAAAATGACATGAAAGATCAAACTATGTTTTGTAGTACCTTCTTTGCACATTTTTAAGACTCCTGTGACCCCTTAAAAGATTTCTTCATCCACACGGGCAAGGGCCGTTGAATCAAGTCTTTACATTGTTAGTTAAGTTAGGAAATGATTTGTAGATTTTGATGTCGATAGATTGCAGGAATGTAATAAAGCTACAAGTTTACAAAATACTTTAGAAGCTTTATTCATCAAAAACATCGAACAAGAAGCATTTTGGAAATCTGAATATAGCCTTCTACAAAGTGGATTTGTTTCCATGGTAACGTTCAGATGATATTGCTCATTTAGGAAGGTTGATTAATTTAAATATCTATTGAATAAATATCTATTGGGAATATGAATGTCAATAATGCTAAGCAATTAGGTTTTTAAAAAATCGAGATGCGGTAAAATGCTAAAAGTATTAATCATAGTGGTGTTTTTTCTTTCGAAGTTAAATCTATCGACATCAATATCTACAAATCATTTCCTAACTTAATGTAAAGACACGATTCTACGGTCCATGCCCGTCTGGACGCAGACAGCTTTTACAATGACTGATAGGTTAATTGGTACTATATTAATACGACAAACAACCAAACACTTGGCTTGACCTGTCAATTGACGTGCGTAAAAGTTGTATGTGGTAATTTGCTTCATGAACTGTTAAAAGCTTTGTTTTCGAATACATAAAATAGACAAATTACCCTGCAGTAATTTCTTTATGAAGAAAGTATAGACATTTAAGGAAAGGATTAGAGTAAAAAAGATTATTTGCGATTATGAGCAGACATAAAATGGAGACAAATTCTGTGTTATACATAATTAGTTTTCTCTTAATAAGAATTTATTGTAAATACTTATATTAGTATAAATAAATTTGTAAATGTTAACTATGAATTAGTCATTCGTAAAGACAATTGCAAATGTGCTAAAAATCTATGTATTTTTTAAATGTGAGATTTAACTTATAAGTTAAAATCAAAGCACTCTGTCTAATAACTTTTTAATGTTAATGAATTTTAAAGCCCAAACGTTTGCTTTTGCTGCTGTTCGATTCATAGTGCTAACACATTCACATCAAAATCTACAAATCATTTCCAACATCAAGTTTTTGAGATGCCATATATCGTCATTTAAAGTTACTTTGAGTAATCCAAAAATATGTTTTCAGATCGAACGCGAAAAATCCGACCTTACAGTCCACTTGCTGCAGATAACGGAGCGTTTAGAAGAAGCAGAGGGTTCCACGGAGTCACAGGTAACTGCAGAAGCTGATCATGATTGCATATATCGTTACTTAAAGTATTACTAGTTTCTTTTTTTTTTATATAGTGCAGCCGTCTATTAGCATTTACAACTACTTATCATTTTCACACTGTATTTATAGTGCTGCTGTCTATCGGCTAAGTAAATCTTACTTATTTATATTAAACTTAATTTTTGGTGCTGCCATCTATCAACTTGAATTTTTTTTTTCAAACTGTGTATTTTTTTATAGTGCAGCCATCTATTAACATTTTCAACTACTTATCATTTTCACCAAGTATTCATAGTGCTGCTATCTACCGGACGTGTAAATCTTACTCATTTATTTTGAACTTAATTTTTGGTGCTGCCATCTATCAACAGGACATTAATTTTTAATTTTTCAAACTGTTTATGTGCTGTTATCTATCGTGCCTTAATATAACTTAATTTTCAAAGTCTATTAATGGTGCATTCAGATATTTTATCCTTCAATGTCTTGTAATTTACATTTTATTCATGGTGCTGCCTTAACTTGAAACTTCTATAGCTTAACTTATAAATCCACTCACATTTTTATCTGAATTTTTATCGGAATTCTTAAATGTATTTATTAGTTTTATGCTTTTTCGGTTTCCCATTACTTAATTATAAGTAATATTTTTTTTTTAACTGTGGCAGTAAATAAATAATAAATTAATACTAATATCCCCTAATACACTTCCTGGACTGATGCGAAGAAGTTTGACTTCCTTTTAAGAACTGCCGATTTAGTTCTATTAAGATGAAAGAAGTAAACCTTAAATTTATTTATTGAACATACATTTCGCTATTTTCCCCCGGAGACGGGGCCTTTTAAGAGCCGCTGGTTTAGATTTATTAAGATCAAGATTGTTATTAAGATACAAAGTAATTTTTAAGTAACATTTAATTAAGTACTGGTTTCTAACCAATTTTGAACCCACTACTTGTTTATACTAACTATTAAGAAGGACTGTCACGCCCATAGAGCTAATGAATTAGTTTTGAATTCACAACTTTTGTAAAAGAATTGCTTTGCCATGTTATCCTGTTTTCACTAGGTATGGGAGTCGTCATAACATCAATTTAGAGCAAAATTGGGAAGAAAATGACATCCGGTAATTTAATTATTAGTTGACAAAGTTTTAAAATAGTGCCGCCATCCTCTGTATATTTTTGGCATTTTAAAACTGCAAAAATATATAATTAAGTAGCTAGATAGCATTTCCTATTAAATTTGTTTCATTTCAATGTTATGTTGATATTCATGCCTGGATAAAAATGACTAACATACAGCAAAGCAATACTTCTGCGGAAGTTGTGATTCCAAAACTAATGCATTGGCTGCATGGAACAGACAATCCATCTTAAAACTAATTCTTAAGTTCACTAATACATGCATTTCGATGCCTGCAGTCTGAGTTCAATTAAGATGAAAAAAGTAAACCTTACATTTATTTATTAAACATACATTCTCTTAATTTCGCCCGAAGACGGGGTCATTTAAGAACCGCGGGTTTAGATTTATTAAGATCAAGATTGCTATTAAAAACCAACTAAATTTTTAGGTAACATTTAATCAAGTACTTGTTTCTAACTAATTATGAACCCACTACTTGTTTGTACTAACTATTAAAACTAATTATTAAGTTTATTTATACATGCATTTCGATACCTAGTCTGAAGTGAACAGGAAGCGCGAAGATAAACTATTTCAATTTTAATCAAACGGGACAGGTAACTTTAATTCTATGTTAGCAATTTATCTTCGAGAAGCTATAATTTTTGTTGACGATATAATTCCCTTAATTTGTTTCGTTGAGAAATCTTATTTATAAGGTGTGCATTATGTGCAGAATATTTAAAGCGTACTTCTTAAATACCGTTTCATTATCTCAACATGGGAAGTGAAAGAAAAATAGGGGGTGTTTGATTTCTTTTTAAGAATTCTAGAGTTTAAAACAAGTTTAAAGGCATTGATTTATTAATACCCTCTTTTAATTCCCCTTGTTATAGTCCGAGATGAACCGTAAGCGCGACACGGAGCTGTCGAAGCTGCGCAAGCTGCTGGAGGACGTGCACCTGGAGAGCGAGGAGACGGCGCACCACCTGCGCAAGAAGCACCAGGAGGCCGTGCAGGAGATGCAGGACCAGGTGGACATCGCCAACAAGAACAGGGCCAGGTACTACTGCACTCTTAAAACAAAAGAGTGAAATCCACTCCAATAGGAGAAGTGCATTTTCGACAATGGAAAGGAGTGAAAATTTACTCCTAAATCGCTCGTAATCGCCCTTAATCTCTCCGAATAGCCTTAAAATCACTCGTATGTAGTTAAGATTGTTGGAGGTTTAACAAAACAAAAGAGTGAAATCCACTCCTATAGGAATGCATTTGAGACCCCGAAAGGAGTGAAAATTAACCCAGACAGAGTTAAAATCGCTCGCTTGTTTTAAGAGTGTAGACAGTACACTCTTAAAACGAACGAGCGATTTTAACTCAGTCTGGGTTAATTTTCACTCCTCCAGTCTGGAAAATGTACTTCTCCGAAAGGAGTGGATACTTTGTGTGTTAAACCTCCGACGGGATCACTCCAAACGACAGATTTTAATTCAGTGAGTTAATATTCACTCCTTTCCACTGTCGAAAATGCACTTCTCCAATTGTAGTGGATTTCACTCTTTTGTTTTAAGAGTGTATATTCTCTCTGCCCCTCTATATGCCTCCTTTACATATGCTACTTTATGTCTATGCCTTCGCAACACATGTGCTTGCCTATGCTTCTTTTACACTTGCGCGTATAGCACAGTACTTCATGTCTATGCATATGTGCTTACATATGTCCATTATATATGTGCTTAACATAATAGTTTCTCAATTTTCTATACTTGTGCCTGCAATGTAATTTCCGAATATTTCTCCTCTGCACAAGTTCTCAACACTTTCTGTCTGTACCCCTTCAACAATTGTGTATAACACTGTACTTTATGTCTATGCATCTTTTACACATGTGCATAGCATAATGCTTTCTGCCTATGCTTCTTCCTGAACTTGTACCTATAACACTGTAATTTATGTCCTTGCCTCTACATATGTGCTTAGCACAATGCTTTCTACTTATGCCTCTTCTACATTATGTTCTTAGCAGAACACATTTTGCCTATTCTACAATCGAAGAACTTGCTAAGTTACATTTTTGAAAAAATTTATATTTTTGCATCAATGAATATGTCAATCTCTCCTTTAAATATAACACGTTTCCCCTTTTCCGTAAACTTAAAGTTAAGTGTATTGTTTACCGTTTGCAAGTACCGTTTTTAATAGATTTAAGCGCAAACCATAAGCTTTAAGGCTATTTTTCTAGTTTTCACCTTTTTGTCACCAATTGTGCCTGTAACACTTCTGTCTTTTCTACATACGTGCTCGCTTATGTTTCTTTTGTACTTATGCCGATAACACTGTACTTTCCCTCTATGCTTTCTGTTTCTGCCTCTTTTACACTTGTGCCAAACTTTCTATCTATATCTCTCATATATTTACGCTAACATTCTATATGCCTATTCTTCACTTATGCTTAACTTTATACTTTCCGACTATGACTACTCTTACACACATGCTAAACAGTGTAATTTATGTCGATGCCTCTTTAACACTCGTACCAAACACTTTAATTTCTACTTATGCCTCTTCTACATTTTACCTAACACAGCAATTTCTGAAAATGCCTCTTATACACTTGTGCCAACTACTCACTTATTCTTTTTGTACCGTATACGCATAAGGCTTCAAGTCTCTTTCTCCAAGTACCTCTGTCCTGAGCCAACCCTCTTGTGTAATTCCAGCCATTTTGCACAGATCTTGGTGCTTACTTCCTGGCCATATAAGCTCAGGCCCCCTCCCTTTTAGTTTTTCATCCGGTGTCTACGAGTGCAATCTTGATTTTGAAATCCTTTTTAGAATGGGGTACATGGCCTGTCCATCCGCATATCTTTGTACTACGGGGAGGGGGTTAGAACAGGACCAAGGAATTCACTGTCTATGCCTCTCCTACACTTGTGCATCTATCACTGTACCTTCTGATTTACCTCCTCTGCACATACATGTGTCAAACACTTTCTGTCCATGCTTCTTCTAAACTTTTGTCGAACTCTGTTCTTTCCTACTATGCCTCTTCTACAAATGTGCTTAGCACTGTACTTTATGTTTATGCCTCTTCTACACTTGTGCCAAATACTGTAATTTCTACTAAGGGGAGAGTGTTGTACCTTGGGACGCTTGTACCTTGGGACGCTTGTACCTTGGGACACTGACAATTTCTAAGAATCTATTGGTGATATTCATACATTGTTTATTTCTAATAGTAGCCTTAACCAACAGACATCATCAAAATAAAATTTAACACTTGCATCATTGAATTGATGAATTGGTGACAAAAAATAATATTTCATCACCCCAAAGTAAATATTTTTCTCATTCTAATGTAATTTTTTACCTTAGTACTCTTACAAAAAGTCAACTGCATTTTATTTTCTTCATAAAAGAGAAGATTTTAAAATATTTTGGTTATGAGAAAATAATGATAATGCATTTAGATTGGCCGCTATCTTGCTTTTATTTATACCATGTAGTGTGTTGTACCTTGGGACAGTATTAATAATTTGATTAAATTCTTAATAATTCGGATAATAAAAATATCTTTATTATTTATTTTAAGAGCAATTCCACAAAACATGTAAAGTACAACTCAGCTTTGTTTTGGACATATTTTATAATGATTGAAGCTTGAAAATATAATTCTGGCAACACCTGATAAATCTTTTTCCTTCCATGTGATGAAATGTTCTAAAGAGCACATTTTCTGATGTATTTTGAAATAAAGTTTGTTTCCTGACACAAAATTAGTTCAAGTGTATGACTATTGACTGAATTATAAAGTATGTCCCAAGGTACAACATGATTTTGTACCTTGGGACAGTTTATCCTCTCTACTTTAAATGAGTGGCAATTTTTTAATTTCAAGCTGCCAGAATTAAAAAAAATATATATTATAGAGGAATATATTGGTGTGTTGAAATGCTGCTTTGAAATTTTTATTTTGACAATAAATATCGAAGAAAAAAATTAAAATGTAAAAATTGTCCCAAGGTACAACACTCTCCCCTATGCCATATATTTGTGCCTAACCCCACAATATACCTCTTATATACTTCTGTTTTATACTTATTGTGTATTCTATACTTACACCTAACATTATACTTTCCGTATATGTTTCTTCTACACATGTGTCTATAACACTGTATTTAATGTGGATACATCCTCTACATTTTTGCTTAACACAATATTTTCTTGTCTTGCTCCTTTACACTCGTGTCTAACATTGTAATTTCTATCTGTGCTTCTTCAACACAGATGTCTAACACTATACTTTTAATCCATGCCTTTTATATACCTCTGTTTAACACTGTCTATGGCTCTTCTACACCTGTAACTGAAATAGTATTTTCTGTCTATACATCTTATATACGCTTCTTCCATTCTTGAGCTTAATACTGGTCATAACTATTAAAATCTAGAAAAGAAAGGTATATGTCTCTTCTGGATTTAATTTTGACACTGTAATAGTGTGTAATTCCGCCTGAGTCTCTTAAATACTTCTTATTTACACTCTGTCTATGCTGCTCTACATTTATACATTACATTGTACTCTCTGTCTACGCCTCTTGTACACTTCTGTTTAAAACTGCCCATGTCAATCTAAGCTCGTGCTTAACACTTTCTGTAACTAGAAGTCTGAAACAGACAATTACTGGCGTCTAACTATACACCCAAAACCTCCTCCGTATTTGTGTATGGTTTATTCTTAAATATTTCTGTCTAACACAGTGTATTCATATCATATCTTAATGGCTGTCCTTGTCTATGCCCTTTCTATACTTCAGCTTAAAATTGACCGTCAGGTAGACTTTCGTCTAACACTATTTTTCCCTTCCATACTTGTTTCTAAATCTAAAATCATACTTTTTTTATCATTGTGTATGACACGTTCTCTAGCAAAATGTGATTTTTATATTTATTTAGTCTTTGCTACGAATTTCATCATGCTCAATTTCTTGTAACGAATTCTGTTAGTTTTATTGTCTAGCCAATGTTTATAAGTTTTTTAATAGGCAACTGTATACTAAAATATCTTTCATTCATTTTTAGAATCGAGAAGGAGAAACAAAAATTCCAAGCTGAAGTCTACGATTTACTTGCTCAAGTAGAGAGTGCTCATAAAGACAAGGTACTTGTGGCAAAAAGTCTAATAAACACAATTAAATGACTTCAACATTAAAATTAAAGCAATTTAAATGTTATTTTATTGTTGTTTTTTTCCCGCCGATAAAGCAATTTATTAAACGTTCAGAAATCTAATATGACGGAAGACGCTATCTTGAATAATGGGAATTTCTCCCATTTTAACTATCACACACAATTAAGTGTTTAAAATATCTCAATACCAGAAAAAAAATAGTTATTTCGCTCGAATTGTCTAATAAATAATATACTTTTGAAAATTCAATATGGAAGAAGACGCCACTTGAATAGCGCCTTTTTCAATTTGTTTGATATTATAAGTCAATATTACAAATTGTATATTCAACTGAAATAATAATTTATTTAGATTGAATAGAACGCTAGATATTAAATGTAATGTAATCCTATATGGAAAAAAATCGCCATTTTGAATAATGGGTGGAGCAACCTCGGATTTTCGGGGACTTTTAATCTGTCTTTTAAATACCTTAGCAGAGGCTTAGAAGTTAACCAACACTTAAAAATTTTGGCACACGATTGCACCGGAATCCTGGAATTTTCTAGCTGCCACTACTATTTGGAATGTTGTTTGACCTCTTTTGCGGTGCATTGAAGTTATGATTTTACAACAAAACTGGTAAATTCGCGCCTCAAATAGTGGTGGCAGGTCAAACGTACCAGAATTCCAGTGCAATCTTGTGCCAAAATTTTTAACAGTGCACGATTGGAATTTGGCCTCTTCTTTGGTAAAATGTGGAATAATTTGACTGGCCGACGTTGAAAGAAAGAAGAAAGAGGTAAACTTTTTTTTTTGAAGCAGAATACAGAGGTTGTCAAGGGGCTCCCAGGCCCTTCCAGACAACACATAAAATTATACAATTGAAATCATCAATTAAAATTTAAAACAACTTCAGATTATATCCAAACGGGAACAAAACAAAAATAAAGTAACACAACAAAATCTGGCAAACGATCGAACACACGAGATACATAAACATATTACAGAACGGTAAAATTATAGGTATAACAAGTATAACCCTTGTATAACAAGGATTTATTTGGTAAAAGCTGTAAGTGCTATTGAATTACACTGCTCAAAACAATTAGGGGAGCACATGTTTTAAACCCTTTCGCTCCCAATGATTCCATTGGGAATCATCAGCTTGTGATTTTTTTCTGACTAAGTTAAATTCGCAACTTACGTATCGTTGGAAGAATAACGTATTTTGAAGAATTTAATATTAATGAAAATATGAAAATAATGGTAAAATAAATTTCACTTTAAAACAGTTTTAGAAAATAAATTAACCCTAAATTTTTCATGCTTGCACTTTTTTAGATATTTAAAAATATATTTAAACTATTTTTAACAAAAAAAGTTTTGAAAAAATTATTGTTATAATTTATTAAAAAGTTATTATTCCATTTCCCCCCTTTAAGTTTAAATATTAAAAACTTAAGATTTTTTCTCCTGTTTTTTTACTATTTCATTTCGAATGCATAGTGAACCTATTTAACAAATTTCAGATTTATAGGATAAAAATTAAAAAGTTGGGAGTGAAGTTGATGTGGAATTAAAAAGTGCTCCCCTAATTGTTTTGAGCAGTGTATAACAAGGATTTATTTGGTAAATGTTGTACGAGCTATTGTATTATTTCATCTGAGCTCATTTTTGCTTCTCTCTCCGGTTTCAGCTGAGTGCCCAGAAGACGGTGGAGAAGTACGAGGTGACGGTGCACGAGATGAACATCCGCATCGAGGAGCTGAGCCGCTCGGTGACCGAGATCACGGCGCAGCGGGCCCGACTCTCCTCCGAGAACTCGGACCTCATGAAGGACGTGCAGGAGCTGAAGGTGACGCTGGACAACGCGACCCACATCAAGGGCCAGCTCGCCAGCCAGCTCGAGGACCTGAGGAGGAAGCACGAGGACGAGGAGAGGGTGAGAGAGAGAGCACTACTACCATATACCATTTACTTCGATTTTTGACCTCTTCGCTCCTGAAAAATACAGGGTGGTCCCGAACTCATGGTACAAACTTTAATGGTAGGTACAGGACATTGTAACAATGATTTATTGTACAGGAATGTATGGTCGCAAGTGACGCGGTGAGGCGTAAACAGGGGAAATAAAAGGAAAGAGAAATAGAGTGATCAGTTGGTATTCTTGCCGGTAGTCGCGACTCAGTGGCGAAAGCTATTTAATTTTTGTGAAAGAAGTGTTACCCAACTGCTGCCTGTTGTTCCGATCGCAATTCGTAACCGCATCTGGTTTCAGCATGATGGGGCGCCAGCACATTTCAGCATTGATGCACGGAATTACTTGAATGCCACATTTGGTGCTCGATAGATTGGGCGTGGTGGACCAGTCTCTTGGCCACCCCGATCTCCCGATTTATCGAGCCTTGATTACTTTCTATGGGGACACCTAAAGCATCTTGTTTATGAGACTCCAGTTGACTCAGATGAGGATCTCGTCGCTCGCATATCTGTAGCTGCTGCAGGTGTGCGTGACATACCAGACATTTTCGAGCGTGTACGCCAATTGCTCCACCGACGCTGTCGAGCATGCATAGCTACTAGTGGACGCAATTTTGAGAACAGTTACTGTAAACATGACACTTGTCAACAACGCTTTCAATAATTTTTTTGTTTTTTCTTTCGGCCGTTATTTCCCCTGTTTACGCCTCACCGCGTCACTTGCGACTATACATTCCTATATAATAAATCATTGCTACAATGTCCTGTACCTACCATTAAAGTTTGTACCATGAGTTCGGGACCACCCTGTATAGGACTCATATATATTCTTTATCTTAATATATATTTTATAACAACGTGCAAAAACGTGCGCTTTTTTTATATCATATTCATTCATAAATCGTTGCGAAAATGACACTTTACGCGCTTACATCACACACAGATACCGAAAGTAGCTACTTTCTGCACTAGTGCGGTAAAGTATGTAAGAGCATCTGATTGGTAGAAAAACAAAATGATGTCATGAATATCTCCATGAAAACTAAATGGTCATGAAACTCGCTTATTTCTATTTGTTCATTACTTTTGCATTTTCTGATATCTCCATGGAAACTACAAAAATGATTAAAGGAAATTAAATAAGACAAAAGTAAGAACACAAATTTCAAGCTTTTGCACGTTATTATAAAACAATATTTTAAGCAAGCACGTGCCAAATAACACTTTATTAAGCTCTTGTCATTATTTTACTCGACCTACGGTCTCGTGAAAGAAAAGCCACTCACTTAATAAAGTGTGATTTTCGGCCCTAGTTGCTTAAATAACTATTATGAGCACAATTGAAAAGCTTAGTGGAAGCACGTGCTTAGTGACATTTAAAAAAATTATATTTTTGTGTCAATGAACATATTACTACCTTCTTCAACAATAACAAGTTTCCCCTTTTTCATAAACTTCAAGTTTAGTATAATTTTTACGCATTAAAATTTCTGTTTTCAACAGATCTGAGTGCAAACGAAAAACTTTAAAGCTCATTATCCCGTTTTCACCTTTTTTTCACTTAAGCACGTTCTTCCACTAAGCTCTTCAATTGTGTATTGAGAAGTATGTTTTACAAGTAATTAAAAAATTTTGCTTTAACAATTGCTGAGGGTTTCGTCAATTTAACGGAATTAGAGGATTTGAGGGGTAAAAATACACATATTTGATGTGCTGCGAATACACAAACAAGCTCTGTCAGTTTATTTGCAATTAAAAGTCAAATCTAACTTTTGTTTGAATTCAAAATGTCCAATAAATTAACAGCCAAAAAAAACTTTTGTAAGATTTTTGTGAGAACTCAGCAATCTCCTTTACCATATTGGTGAGTTAATTTTTAATACAATTAATAAAACAGCTGCTTCATAATTGGTATTTTTGAAAATCTTGAGCTTTCTAGTTTACAATAAAGAAGTTACAAGTAGTAAAATTTGTTAACTGAAGTTGTGAAGTGAATTCTACAAATGTCCACGTATGCGTACCTTGAGCGAAGAAAGTACACATATGGACCTTTGTCGAAATACTTTTACAATTATATGCTACATATTTCTTAATTCCAACTTAATTTTTATAAACTGGAATGTTCAAGTTAGTAGTTCCTGAAAATGTTAATACAGAAGTAGCTGGAATTGTAAAATGTTTTTAAAAAAATGTGGCAGTAAGAGGGTCAGACTGATTTCTGAGGTCTTGAAAACAAATTCGTAATTCGTAATAATTGCGGGAAATTCGTAAGTCATATTGAATTATAACAAATGTTAGAAATGATTATTAATTTAAAAAATGCTAACAGAGCTTGTTTGTTTATTTGCAGCACACAAAAATTTTGTTTTTATGGGTCAAAACCTTAAATTGTACGGAATTGACGCGTTCCTCAGCTAATGACAAGCGTTAATTTTCTTTCTTTCTAAATATTGTCTATATATTGTTTGAAAAATATGTTTATAAAGAGAATAATGTCTGTGTGTAGGATTGTTTCGGAAGAAAAGAGGTTAAGATATAGTTAAGTCAATACTAGAAAAATCTAAAAAAGACTAGAAAAACTATTTGGTTCGTGTGCCTTAATTTTAATTGGTAGGTTTTGGGGAGTGATTGTTCCAGAATAGATCTCGTCGACTATTTTTCCTGTTTTGTAAAGTGGAACTAAGCTCTCAACCTTATAATTGGTCAACTCTCATGTGACATTAAAAAGCATTCTTCTTACTAAACTCATTAAAGAACTGTCTAACTATAAATCACATTCTTTTATCAAAGTACTATTTGTCATAGTGGACTGTTACTGATAACTAAGTCAATAGTAAAATTGCAATTTCGTGCTTATGTGACCTTAAACTAATATCAGGCCATCAACACTTTGTACGAAGCATTAATTTTCGAAATATTTCTACCATTACCAAATTTGATTGTTCCTTGATATGGATGTATTCAATCAAATCCATTGACCTGGACTAATTCTCCTTCAGAGACGATCCTTACTGGAGCAGACTGTCCACACTTTGGAGATGGAAGTGGAGTCTTACAAGACTCAACTCGACGAAGAGAACGAGTTGAGGATTGACCTTGAAAGACAGCTCGTCAAGGTCAACGGCGAGTGCGCCACCTACAGGACGAAATACGAGACTGAGTGCCTGGCGCACGCCGATGAAGTTGAGGAACTGAGGTCAGTTTCTTTGTTTGATCGAACTTATTTAAAAGGCGAAAAAACCCAATCTACCACACTCTTAAAAATGAATACTCAAAAACGACGAAATTTTCCTTAATTTTGACGATTCGTTTCCTGGCAACTGCTCCGAGTTTTCGTTTCCTCAAAGGGAGTAATTTCAAGGACCGTCGTTTTCATGAGGATTCGGATGTCGTCGAATCTAAGGAAATGTTTCGTCATTTTTGAGCATGTGAGCGCAACAATGAGATTCAGTTCCCTCAAAATCAAGATACTGAATCGTCAAATCACGATCGTAAAAGTGAGGATTCGCGATTACTCAAAAGTCGCGTGATAGTTTGACGATACAATCCTCAAAATTAACGAAATGAGGCTTGAGGATTCATGAATCGACAAAAATGAAAGTGTTATTTTTAGAGTGCACGGGTCCCCAGAACGAAGTGCCTCTAATCCAATGGAAAAACTATTTTCGAAGCCACATTCCATATTCATATTTTGGATCAAATTATCTTTTGAAAATGAAGGAAAAAATATTCTACACAATTTAAAAAAGTGGAATGTAAGTGAGTTACATTTATCATATGAAAAAACTGTTTGTAAAAATATTCAATACATGGAAGAAATGTGGCTTAGAATGTAACTTTGAACATTGGAATAATATAGAGGCACTTTGGTTTGGAAACCCTCTATCATTCGGGCTCATTCGCCTTTAAAGATATCATATTGTAGTAATTGATACTCCTAAACGTTTACCACCTTACTCTATTATAGAGTAAAAATTGTTTAGATGACTTCTATCACGCCTTTAAGTTCGGGCCATAAGATCTGAAATGATTTTAGGATTCTCAAATGTATCCATTGTATTCAAGCCTGAGGCAAATTATGGCAAACCCTACAAAAAATGATCCATAGAGATCAATGCAAAATTCTATTGACATTATAGTACAGCTTTATTGGTGTGTACTTATTTCTATGGATGTCCCTACTGTTATCAGCAGAAGCTATTGATATCAGTAACCTACTGATAATATTTCTTATTGATATCAATAGTGCTCTACTGACACCAGTAAAAAAAATATCAGTAAGCTATTGATCTCAATTGACATCAATAGGCATGTACTTATATCTATAGGGATCAGTAGATATTTGTATGGATATCAATAGAGATCAATAGAGATTTGTATAGGTATCAATTGAAATTTATATTGGTACCAGTTGGCCATTTCCACATACAAATTTTCTATTGATCTCTACTGACCATTTTTAGTAGGGAACTGAGGCCTTACCAGAAATCTTTGATCGTAAATGACGATCTTTTGATGTATTCCGCAGACGCAAGATCGCCCAGAAGACCTCCGAGTACGAGGAGCAGCTGGAGGTGCTGCTGAACAAGTGCAGCTCCCTCGAGAAGGCCAAGTCGCGGCTGCAGAGCGAAGTGGAGGTCCTCGTCATGGACCTGGAGAAGGTGAGATACACTGTTAGAAATTGGTGCGATCTTGAATCTTTTATACTTGTGCTTGACACAATAAGCTACACTCTTAAAACAAACACTCCCAATTTACCTCAGTCTGAGTGGATTTCACTCCTCCAGACTGGAAAATGCACTTCTCCTTTTGGAGTGGATCCTCTGTGTGTTAAACCTCTGACAGGATCACTCCAAACGAGTGATTTTAACTCAGTCTGAGAAAATATGCATGCCTTATTAGGGTGTCGAAAATGCACTTCTCCAACTGGAGTGGATTTCACTCTTTTGTTTTAGGAGTGTACAGTTAACAACAGATTAAGTATGCAGTTGCGCGCGCATCCGCGGAGGAAACGACGTGAGTAAATAAACATTACTCTCCAATAAGAGCAGGCGACGAAATTTCACCTGCTCTAATTGGCTGCCTCTTTGAGATACTCTGATATTCGTGCGCCTTGTTACTTCAAAATTTAAAGAAAAAATAATTAATATTACTCTCTAACTGAAAAAAAAACTTAATAAAACTAATACAAATATGTCTTGAAATAACGAATAAAGTGGTATATTGAGTGTGAAATACCTTTTTTTATTCGATTCTCGCACTTAGAAATGAGAACTATTTACCCCTTTTCCGTAGAACATTTACATGTTGCAAACTTAATGTGAGTTTTACTGTAAATATTTCTGTTCAACATTGTCTATGAATGTCTAGTATTACCCTGTCTATGCTTTGTATACATCTCCGCTTAACATTGCCTAAGCTTCTCCTAGACTGTGACAGACTGTGAAACACTATCTTTGCCTCTTCCATATTATTGTGCTGACACCATCTAAGCTACTTATATACATTCGTCTAACACTGTCTATGGCTCTCTAACACTTGCGCCTAACACTATTTCCCCTTTTCTATGCTTGTGTTAAAGTTAAAACTTTTTTTCTTCTATTATTGTGTATGTCATATTCTACACCTGTGGCTTTTTAAGTTGAGTGTCTGGTGCTATATTGTAATGTAATCCTGGAAAAATCTTGCTTGACCACCACGGCTTGGAGCGGGAATTTATGAATATTGTGGCAAAACCATAACTTTGTTACACCGCACAAATTACAAATCCACGTTCCAAATAGTTGGGGGCAGCTAGAAATTTTCTGGATTTCGGTGCAATCTCGCACCAAAATGCGTAACCGTGTAGGGTTATGAGAGATATAATAGTGCCAATACTTGTATGAAGGAAAGATTGCAAAATAGGGTCCACTAAGGCTTAAGAGGTTTTTAGTTTAATAAGCTTGGGCCAAAGTTATTCTCCATGATCAAAGTTACCCATTCGACGGTAGCTTTTTAGAATATTTATTTAGAAAATACCTACAAGCTACATTGATTCTTTTTCTCTACACCAGGCCTCCAGCCAAATCTAACCCATTCGATGGTAACTATTAAGAAAATATGTAAAACCCCCAAACTAATTCCTTTTCTATGATACAGGCCACCAGCCACGTGCAGGTACTGGAGAAGCGCATCGTGCAGATCGAGAAGATCAACGTGGAGCTGAAGAGCAAGGTGGAGGAGATGACCGTGATGTACGAGAACACGTCGAGGGACCTGAGGAACAAGGTGCAGGACCTGCAGAAGGCGCAGCACGAGAACGAGAAGCTGCGAGAACAGGTGGCTGCTCTCACCAGGGAGAACAAGAAGCTGGCGGGTGAGTTGGGTTTATCCTCTTTAAAAAGTTTGTAAAGTTTCGAAAGTCTGAAGCTTTAATGTTGCGCTAACCATGTACTTACATCAACTCATCAAATCTAAAAAGCTTTTTTAGTGCGTTCAGACATCTTATGAAAAGAAATAAAGCGCATAACGGGAACGAGAAGCTAAGCGAGCATATAGCTGAGCTCACCAGGGAGAACAAGAAGCTAGTAGGCTTGAAGTTCGTTCAGTTTTGAGAATCCGCAGATATAATCTTACGTGATATTATTACGTCGTGATGTTGATTACGCTTGATTTTAATGCGATTTTTTTTTTAAATTCACTCTGCACCTACATCAATCAGGAAGACTAAGATGCTAGTCGTATTCCGATTTTAAGTTCATTTTTAAGCATTCTAAATGCCTGCCCCGATTAAGATTGAGGAACAAGATGCAGGACCTGTAGAAGGCGCAGCACGTGAACGAGAAGCTGCGCGAACAGGTGGCTGCGCTTACTAAGGAACAAAAAAATTGGCGGGTGAGTCGGATTTATTGTTTCAAAGTTTGTAACTCTTTGAAAATCCTCCAACGTAGTTTTACTTGATATTATGATGTTTCATAAGCGTAACAATTTTAATATGCTAGTGTAATTTTATACGATTTTTTCCATTTGCAATGTGTACCTTCATTCGGCAAGAAGACCCTAGGTGGAGGTCGTGTTTCACATAATCGTTTGTGAGCATTCTAAATTAACGCCCCGATTAAAGAACAAGGTGTAGGATCTGTAAAAAGATCGAGAAGCTTAACGTGGCGATGAAGAGCAAGGTGGAGGAGATGACCGTGATGTACGAGAACATCCCGAGGGACCTCAGGTACAAGGTGCAGGACCTGCAGAAGGCGCAGCACGAGAATGATGAGCTGCGCTAACAGGTGGCTGCGCTCACAGAAAGAACAAGAGTCTGGTGGGTGAATTGGGTTTGACTTCTTTTAATGTTTGTATCGTTTTTAAAATCTGCCGAAGTCATCTTAAGTGATAATATGTTCAACGTTGTGATGTTTGCTCTTCAAGGTTTTGAAAATACGATGTTGTAATGTTATGCAACTTTTCTGTGAATGTGTACTGTCTACTTATAATCCTTCGTGATATTAGTGACGTTTCGGTTAATGGAATCAGTATGATATTTAGATATAGTATGATAACATGAACTAAATGGTAAAAGCTCATGGGAACAGCCCTGGCCTGCTCTAGGCTGTAGTGTTCAGGAAAAAGACCACAGCAAAAAAAAAAAGAACAAGAAGGGAACACTGAACATTATTCCTAAATGTCAACAGTCTTTGCTCCATTGCATCCATGCTGTTTTAAATCTGCTGACGCTATCATTGCAGCAAGAATAACTACCTTAATTAAAGCAACTGCAAACTAAGTAGTAAACATACAATAAACAAGCTGAATACAAAGGTGCTGAGGAATAAGCACATTCTAATTTTTATTCACGGTGGCGATTGTCTCTGAGCGGACGAAGTTCTAAAATAGAACTTTGATAAGCCTCTAAGCTTTTGAAGTGCTTCCTCTCAGAACAAAAGAAGGTTTGGTAGAATTAACTTCGTACTAGAGCTACAAGATGGGCATTGACGTAAGCAAAAGTAGATAAACGAAAATAACTTCTTTGTAGAAAAGTTGATTTCTTTTTTAAGATACTTAACAAAATACCATTTAAATGCTGCCAGTAAGTATTTTTTTCTCCAAATAATGTTAAGTGTTCTTTAAATATGATCTTCAGTTCGTCATGTTTATTATATGTTGTGTACCTTCCCAAAATTTTGATCAATTAATGAAATTTACTTGAAATGATTCATGGTAGTGCAATGTTTTTTTTTTGTTTTAATTGTTTATAATATTTTGTTAAAAATATTTTATATTATTAAAAAGGTTTTATACGTTCTCTTATTATCATAAATTAAATATATTTTCATATGCTGATTATATTTTTACGTTACCATCATCTATCGCATATTTTTTATAGTATCACGCATCTTCATATCACCATCAAAATTTCTTCATCATATCCACAAAACTATTTAATTAGCTTCCATATTTTAATAAATTACATATATTTTCATATGCTCAGGATATTTTTGTGCAATCACACGACATATTTTGATCTATTTAAAATATCAACACAACTTTATTTTGCTAATACCATAACTGTTTATTGGATTTTATGTAGTAATTTGCACATTACAATTTTATGTCATCAATTTTAAAATTTTGTAAAGTGTTTCATTTAGTAATAACTTGGTTGTAGAAGCACGTTTTTCATTTTAAAGATAGATATATTTCATTTAAACTCAGTCCTGTTGTTCTATTATTAATATTAAATAGCCTCTGCATCAACCTTCTTCATGTGCAGTTTTAATGTATGTATCAACCCATTTTTAATGTATGTATCTGTACAACTCTTCGAACCACTCACAACAATGAATTATTTTTAAGGTTTATTTTCACATTTTATTTGTGCTTTTATATATTAATATTTAAATAGCTACACTCTCAGAAATAACGCTTTCGTTTTTTGACGATTCATGATTCCTCAAGCCTCATTTCGTTAATTTTGAGGATTGTTTCGTCAAACTATCACGTGACTTTTGAGTAAACGCGAATCTTCACTTTTACGATCTTGATTTGACGATTCTGCATCTTGATTTTGAGGAAACTGAATATCATTGTTGTACTCACATGCTCAAAAATGACGAAATATTTCTTTACATTAGACGACATTCAAATCCTCATAAAAATGACGATTCAAATTTCCTCACTTTGAGGAAACGAAAACTCGGAGCATTTGCCAGTATCGGAATCGTCGAAATTAAGGAAAATTTCGCCGTTTTTGAGCATTCATTTTTTAAAGTGTATTTATTAAAGCTTAAAAAACCACTGACTAGTTTCAAAGTTTAATCCAAAAGCTAATTTTTCGTGTGTGGTCCAAGTGAAACATTAAATAAACTCATATTTTATCAAAACTTGATTTATTAAATATTAGCGAAATATATTATATCATTAAATATGAGCAAAGGAATTGACAGAAATAAAGTTCTAACATGATGATATCAATGTAACATAGCTGAAAAAGGCCTGTCGCGCGCAATACAATAAATAGGTCCCAAAAGGGTGTGTGTACCAAACAGGCGCCTTTACTGTTATACAAGATATATTAAACAAATGCGGTTCTGATTAAAGATACAGTAAGTTATAATCACAATAAGCCCCCATGTACAGGTTCATTCAGCAACAATATTTAATTAACCATTTAGAATTTATTTTATAGAAACCATCTGTAGTTTCTGCATTTAATACTCTGAGTCCCTCAGAATTTATCCCCCAATTTATCATTTGACTTTTTTTAAGTCATAGTTTAAACGAGACCTTCAATATCAATATTCGAACAGCTATTTTTATAAAAGCTTCTACAGAACTTATAAAGAGGCTGAGTAGGGTGATGATATTTTTAGTAAAGTATGTCGTCTCTCTGTAAATTAAGATTTCAGGTATGAAAGGATTCAAATTATCGCTCGTTAAGAGCTAAAGCAATTATGGTTGACCTTCAGCAAAAGAACAAGTGATCCAATTTCGAACAACATGAACATTCGAATCTTCTATGAAGGTCATGGAAAATTCAAGTTAGTTTCAGGCTGCCAAAGTGGGCTTAGTTGCAGGCTGAATTCAAAGTAAAATTTAGCGTGCCACAGAGAGATTTTGGTTTCTTTTTTAAAAAAAGAGAGAGCTGTTTCACGGTTTAGGTGAAAGAAAACATCTGAAATGTGACTAATACTAATGATATCGTTTGTCAACTGCTTGAGACATTTTATGAGTCAAATGTAATGTAATAGCTTCTGGCGCATTTGGTGAACCTATTTTTGTAGAAGCTATCGAGCATAATGAAAACAAAACAACATAAAAAAATACGTTTTTTCGGTTGTTCGGCAAATCTCTATTTTTTCAACAATTATTGTAATGGATTTTTATGAATTTTTGCGATATAATATAGCTTTAAGTAGTAATGCATCGTTAAGTTTCATCGTTCGTGTCCATACGGACACCAACAACTTCTATGGCGATGTGTTGGTGGGAAAATCTACCAACCATCCACAGTAAATCGTCTTATTTGCCGACTGTAGATCACAGACAAAGAAACGTTATGCAAATGTTAGGTGTTTTTTAAAACTAATATCGATATACATAATTTTGTTTTTAATATTAGAACAATTGATAACGGAGGTTTCAAATTAGCATCATTATGCATTTGGTTATGTCATATAACTATGTACGTAAAATGTATTTTCCATTGAATTGACACTCACAAAAAATTAATAAGCATTCAGCTCTTACAAATTTTATTAAATATTGTCATTTTTTGCATGATGTCAGTTTTAGATTTACATTTTCTCTATACTTTTTCGAAATTTGGCATGCTTTTATTACAAAAATACATAATTTTCCTCAACCGCTAAACAAATTATGCCCGTCACACGGGTAAATTGCGGCAAAATCCTGCAAATTGGTCGTCAACATCGCTATTTCAAACAGAATATAAACGACCAGTGATTAATGACTCCTCAGTTACGAAACTTCTGAACCGGCGCCAAATCGAATCTACCTGCTCCTGGCCCGATACCAATACCAACAGAAGAAGGTGGCATTAGCGAATATGCTTCAGTTTCATAAGACAGTGGCTTTCATTATTTTTGGCGATTTTTGCTATAATGAGCTGGCACATTAGGAGTTTGGCGGCATGAACAAAAGGTGCTATTTTCTTAGCGTTGTCCCTCACCTGTAAAGAGTTTGAATGAGGCAGTCTGTTTCGAAAGGTATCTAGTTGTAGCAAGAGAAAATAGGCGGTCTTGAAGCAGGTGTCTTATTTCTTCCACCTTGGAATTCAAGGACACAAAGAATGTACAAATGCTTAGAAATTTGAGGTTTTCAAAGAATAAAGTTTAATTAAATTTCTCGATATAAATTGAAACTATATTGTATAGTTTATGAGCTTTAACAAGTGTTTACTATTTTGAAAATAAACCGATAATAGTTCTAGTACCTGATTCAAACAATCACTCCTCATTCCATCGAAAATCGACTGTCTGTGTCAGCTCGGTCGAATACCGATTAATCAACTTAACCGATAGAATTCCAATTTAAACTCAATAAAATCGGAAAGTATCATTTCTTCCAACTAGGCATTCAAGGACGCATACTTAGACAGAGAATTACGAATACCGTCATTTTGAGATTTTGAAAGACTAAAATATTTATTGATTTCCTCGTTATAAATTGAAACCTTATCATTAAGTTGCTCTAATCGTTAAGTAGCTTATGTAGCTATATTTAACAATTTCAGTCCCAGTGATGAAATTTAGCATCATCATATTTCTTACCATAATTCTAAAAAATAATAATAGGGCTGACCATCTATTGGAATTAATAAAAAATATTTTCTAATAGAAAAAAGTTTGAAGAGTCGAATGATGTGCTTTTTGACTCCATAAATTGCTATAGACAATCAGAAAAAAAAATGATGCCAAATTGTCATTGGGACTGAAAGCGTTAATGGGCTATAAAAAGTGGTTACCGTTTTGTGAATTACCGATGGCGACGATCTTTCGAATATCTGATTCAACCTAAAGGTTCGCATTCTATCGAAAAAAGGCCGTCTATGACAACTGGTCTAATATCAATGTAGCAACTTAAACAGATGGAACGGCTGCTGTATTTATTTTGCATAAAATATTTTTATTGAATTACTGTGAACAAATTCATCTATCAAAGAACCGAACGATTTGTTTAAGTGAAGTTGCAGTATGAAGTATCTTCTATTGATGTTCGTCAATGTTTCGTGTCAACCGTTTCGAAGAGCTTAGTTTGATAATTTTTATCTTTTGACTGGTGATTAGTGCTATGTTGTTCGATAAAAAAGAATAATTTACCAGACACTACCAAGTTTGTTTATGAAATGATGTTAGTGTAACAAATTCAAAAATCATGTAAGACCTACCATACGTTTTGTCACTATTCCATTTGTTTGGAATTAATTTGGATGGTAAATTGCTAACGAAAGCACTGACAAGTTTAAATAAGAATGTTAATTAGATAAACTTCAGGTTCAGCTACCTCAATGTTCCTGACCTTCCATTGTTTTTTAACAACTCTCCAATGTGCTGACTACCACACAGTCAACACGACAATTAGAATTGTCAATCAAAACTTTACACTTTGTTTTCAACTATCTATTTTGACTATTTGGCAAAACTTTGTTTTGTATCCTTCTGTCCTGAAACTTGAAGAAACTATTTTTTGTCGATGTTCTTTAACTTTGTTCTTTTTCGAGTTTTGCATCGCTGGTTTCGACCAAAACCGACCAAGATAAGATCCGAAATAGAACAACGTTCGAAGCCGTTGGGGTGAACATACTCTGGGATGAGGGGCTCTGAATTTGGAATGCGACCAAAGTTTCACGCGAAATAACGATATGTTGAAGTTGAAATACGCTTTGGGTGTGTCGGTTTGGCAGCGCAATTGTTGCAGAAAAGTAAGGGTGTAGAGGTATTTTATGCCTGTCAGTAAATGAATTAGCAGGATGGGGTGAAAGTTTCATTGAGGTTCAAACAGGGCCTGATTAGTGGTACACAATTCGGAGAACTTAGCAAGGTGAAATCTGTCTTTCTACGGCCCGAAGCAAGTCAAGACAAACATCAGAGTCCAACTTTTCAGAAGTTAAATTATGCTTGAACTGACATTTTCTTGATTTGATAACTTTTCTTATGAAAACTTTATAAAACTGGACTTGTTTTCAATTATTTGTTTTCTGGAATATGTTAAATTGGTGCATTTAAGTTATTGAATTTAAGTATAATTTAGTTTAGAAGGCATGGCAACACAATTATTATTATTATCATTTTTTAAATAAAAAGCTATGTAATTTTTTCAAATATTTTTTACGAAGAATCACTGTAAAGTGTAAGAAATGCTAAGTTGAAAGCTTAAAGAAAGGTTAGGAAAAATACGTGTCAAATAAGCTTTTTTTAAGTTTGAAAAATAAGTTCTGATATTTGAATTTCTGCATACCTCGGGTTACATAAACTTAGTAATACTAGCACAACTTTTTCCTCTAAAACTCAAATTCAGTGGGCATTGTTTTGTGGTTGTTCTTCGACTGACAAACAAAGTATTTTTAAATATAAAGTTGAGTCGTATTTTTTAAAAGAAATTTTTAAGTCTCATTAATATGCATCAAATCTATTTCCGTCCTCGGTTATTTCACTTCCTGTTGCGACACCGAACGATTTAAAAACCGTTTTCACCTTGCTATTTTCTTCTCGTGAGTTTTAATTCAGAAGAAACGATGCAAGAAAAAGTTTTGACGTCGACAGTTCCTTGGAACCTGCGACCGTTTTGATAATGCTGAGAGATAGATCCGTGGTAGCGATGCCAAAAAACCGCTGAAGTTTGCCGAAAAGTGAAGAGTCGCTTTTGAAGTGTCTATAAATAATATCCTCGCAGACTGAAGATAGGAGGAATAATTGTCAGACTGCATGGGAGGGGTCGTTGAGTCCTTACAAAAAATATCGCGTGAATGGTGAACAACTTAAAAAAATGAACTTAAGAACTTTTAAACATCTCTCATCCTTTCCCATGTTATGTCCATTTGACAGTTTTCAACTGCATTTTATTTAAAGATTGCCAAACAGCAGATTTTTTAAATCAGAGAATGTGTAAACTGTTTTCTTTCAGATCCTACGTTGCACTCTTGTATTCTATCCATTTTTTTTTAAACAAAATAGCTGAAATTTAAAATTAAATACAAAAATCTGAAATCATAAAATTAAAATAAATCGAGGGTTCAAAGAGCACTTACTGTTCTTTCTTAGGTAAAAAAAAACTTCAGTTGGTAACGTTTAATTTAATTTTTAGTGTGAAGTAAAGACTGTACCATAGAATAACATGAATTGTGAAAGATAGAAGGAAGCTGTTTCGCTTTAATTTAAAGAGAAATTTTGAAGAAAGAAGTTAACGCTTAGAAGAATTACTTTTTGCAAACATAAATTAGGTTACAGCATTTGATAATGTTAAAATATCGATTGATGGGCTTATTTTTTTATTTGGTTTATGTTCATTCAAGCAGTAAATAGACAATCAAAATCACAATATTTTCTTTTTGTATCGGTAGTGCTATAATAAATGTTTAACACGAAGATAAATATTAATAATTGAATATTGTGCAAAATTTTATTAAGTACGACATTAAATTAAAAAAAAACATAAATATAATTGAAGCCATGCTGAAAAAAGAAGAAATTGATAAAACTATCAGATTAGTTTTATTAATTCTTGAAACGCCTTCAAATTATAAATTTTACCCGAAAGCAATTTTACCTGAAAGTTTTATTGAAAACTCGTTATATGAATCAATCCCAGACAATGATAAAATAATCATATCTTGATACAAGACTTTTTCTGGTTGCCACGAAATTTTGTTGAGCAAAAGCAAACCATACCCCTTTCTTTACCTTTACAAAAATAGAGACTCTCTGTAGGCTCTTCTAATTTATCCAGACGGTTTATGTTCCATTGTTTGACAAGATATTCCAAGCATGTTCTACTTGTGGTTCCCAAGAACAATATAAGAACGAAAAAAATACAGGGCATTTCGGAAAGGAAACCCCTTAAAGGTTTTCACCGATCTTAAAATGACTTAGTGTTTGTAAAGATGAGTTGTGTTTGGAATCAATTCAAGAAGGACAAACCCGACTTATTTCCTTAAACTCTTCAGTCCCTTCTGTTTCGTGAGACAATCCTAAAATATCTTTCGCCGCAAGCCGTTGCACCTGAAATAAGTGCCACCCTCAAAAAAGAAAATAAAACTTTCTTCCCTGAAAGAAAGACTTTTTCTTTTAAATTCGGTGAACGCCTCTTTTGAAAGACGTCAGATATCACGTGGGCCTCCCCGAAGACTCCCATTGGTGGATAGAATGATTTTTGTCTAACGATCTTTCTATACACCAGGGTATTTAGAAACACAGAATCTACAAGGACTTGTGTATTTGACACTTCTACTTCTTGTGCACACTTTCTGGTTAAAGAGTACAGTTTAGTCTTTGTGAGAACATTATACAAATTTTACCTGCATTCTGGAAAAGGAAACTGAAGCCACTGTTATGATGCATCCTTAATAAAAGCCAATTATTGGCTTTGAAACGAAAAGAATCTATAGTTTAAATATATCGAAGTCTCTCACTTCCTGATATCTATCTTAGAAAGTTTACTCCTTGCCGAGATACTTGACTTTGGATTATAAGAACTGTTGATTGACTTTGGATTATAAGAACTGTTGATTTGCAATACATTTGACTTTTAGTTATTATTGATTGCTATATCTGGCTGAATAGTCAATAGCCAATATGGTTGTCGAAGAGGAAAGGCCAACCACCCTGGAAGCTTCTCCAATTCCTACAACTCCAGAAATCGATTCCAAGAGTCCTTATCCAGGATCTGAATCTCCAGAAGCCAAAAAGCTGGACTCCATCTCTCCCTATCCCGAATCGGAGTCTCCAGAAATCAAAATTATCCTGGATAACAGTTCTCCTTATCCAGTTTTGGATTCTCCTGAAATAAAAGTTGTTCCACTTTCGGAACTGAGCAACCTGTTCACGAATGGTCTGTCCAAAAGAGTATCGGACTCTGAGGAAAAGGAAGACGATGTTTCGTTGAATTTGAGTCCTTCGCCACAGTTGAATGACGAAGGCCAAACAAATGGCGGTGAGCTGAAACAAAATGGTGACATTAATGATGAGTGTAACCTTAAAAATGGTGATAATTCTTCAGAGGTGATCGCTGGCGGTAAGTTCGTCATTATAGCTACATATTTGTTGCTACTTGATTTCACGAATAACATGTTTTATGTAACTCATATTTATCATTAGTGAATGTATTTTAAATTATTATTAAATACTATTATTATTAAAGATTGTAAAGTATATTAAATCATTCTATAATGATTGTTGGGAAAGTTAAAGTGTTGTAAAATTGGAACTGATAAATTGTGTTAATTACCAAACAATGATATTGTGCGTACGTTAATTGGCATTGTATGCACAAGTTAGAAATTAATCCATATTTTAGAGCCTCCAAATTTATTGGATTGAATTTACTATTTAAAATTCCATATTATTATTTCTTAAAATAAAACAGCAGCTATCATATTGTGTTATTAATCATTATTTATTAAGCGTAAATTAAGTATTATCTTAAAAATCGCATCTTGAAAGCAAAGTAACTATAAAAATAATATAATGGCCGATTGTTTTCAGCAATTTGTTAATTTAATAAAATACGAGTAATATAGGGGAGAGTGGGGGCTATTGGGACGCAGGGCTAATGGGACAAGGGCCCTAAAGCTAAGAAAAATATACTTTTTTACAAATTTTTCTACACTAGAGAATTGTAACAGTTACACTTCACATTTTAACAACCAAAGATCAGCAAATAAACGCATGTGCTGATGAGGAGAGAAGAATTGCTGCTTTGGAGAATTTAAAGTTAATTAAAAGAGTACCGTGTTTTTCAATTTTGAAGTATTAAATAAAAACTTTCTATGAATTAAAATGCAGTTTTAGATAGATGAAATATCATAGATTAAGATAGTATATGTCAAATACTGTGGTGAAGTACAAGTGCTTCTGTGTTGGGTCATTTATAAAAAACAACACAGTGGGGTCTAATGGGACAGAAACAGTGGGGTCTAATGGGACGTGAATACACCTAGCTTTGCATGCTTCTTTCAAACAATCCATTTAAATCTCTTATATCTTATTCAGTCAAGTTGCCTAAAACTTTTTTAAACTTTAATTTTAAACTTTTTGAACTTTTTTCACCGTATAATAAGTGAAAGTTCAAGTAGCTTTATTGGTGACATATTTCCACGTGGAATTTTAATAATTACATCTGAACAGAGCTTGGTGAAGATAAATATATTGTTATTGGTAAATTTTGCTAGTAAGCAAGCTATTTTTTATTTGTTGGATTGCTTTCTGAAAAGGAAGGCGATGAACTGAAAATGTTCGTAGGGTAGGGTACTTGCATATATATTCCGGCTTGTGTACTTGATCGAAGACCCGTTTATAAGCCTTCGTCAAGTAATACAGACACAGAAAAAGTCTTTACTGTCACAGAGAAAGGAAGTACACCCAAGGCAAAGGAGGGGAATCGAAACCGCACCCGTTACAGGGAAAATGTTCGTGAGAATGATCTGAAACAGGTGAACTATATGGTAAGCTATTTGAAGATAAGACGGTCTTTTAAATCCTTGTACCGTGAAAAAGAGGACAGGTTTGGGATAAATTTTAGAAGATTTAGTTATAAAACTAAAGATTTAGTTATAAAAACTAAAGATTTAGTTATAAAAAAAAACTAAAGATTTAGTTATAAAAAAACTAAAGATTTAGTTATAAAAAAAACTAAAGATTTAGTTATAAAACTATCCTTTCCAGTTATTCAAAAAAAATTATTGGAGCATCTTCGATTTTGAGTGTTAACTATGATATTTCATCTCTTTCAATGTTGAATAATTGTTTTTAAAAAATTTCGCTATGTACACATTATTTAAATGGTATTTGCTTTAAAGTTTTATTTTCTGGTCCTTTTCTGATTCATTTTCACTTTTTTAAATATTTTATTAAGGCAACATTTAGCATGTCCCAATAGCCCTGCACCCCGTCCCATTAGCCCCCACATATGGGGGCTAATGGGACATTTACATGTTTGTTTAAAATGCTCAGCAACCAAAATATGGTAATGTTTTAACATTTGTCGGATGACTTTTTAAGTAAATGAATGTTCAGTTTATGAGCTTGTGAAAATAGAAATTAAAATTAATTTATTTTTGCTGAAATACAGAGGTTGAAAAAAATTTGTCCCAATAGCCCCCACCCTCCCCTACGCTTGGTGGCAACGTCATTTGAAATTTGGGCACAAATCATCGATTTTTGGGAAGTGCTTAATTAAAAAAAAAAACGTTATACTCTATTTTTTCAGTCAAAAGATTTTGTAAAAATAAACCCAGACTGTGTAGGTTTTAATATTATTAGAACCCTCATTTTTTTAAAAGTTAATAATCATACTTCGAGACTTCGAACTGTTTCGAGAGAAAATTAAATATACGGCTGAACAGTTTTTCATAAAAACTGTAATTTTAATATTATAAATAACAGTATTCTGCATCAACGCCTATTAAAATGTCACTAGCATTTTTGATGACATATGCTCTGTAAATGTGTTTAGAATCTGCACTCAATAAGTTTGTTCATCTGCATAAGTTTGCTAACATTGTTAATGTCACTTCTACGAGCAGACTATATGCTTTTCATATATATGTAATGTTAAATTCACTGAGAGTGAAATTAGTCCTGGAGCTGAGCAAATTAAGTGAATACTCTTGTCATTAAGCAACATACACTTCAATCATTTTGAATATTAATATTAATTAATCCCTTTTAATATTAATATTATAATTTTTTTAATTTTAATATTTTAATATTCAATACTTTAAATTATTATTGTTGTCGAACAACTCTAGCAATTCGACATCTATTGGAAGCTATATTGATATTTAAGAATTAAAAAATAACTATTTAAAGAAAACTTGTATGTTGTGTACAATTAAATGGATACAATTTTCTCAAATTTAATATAGTAATTCAGTTTCTCAAACTCAATGGACTACGGCGATTACAAGGCTTTAGACATTTAAATAATTAGGTTACAATGCATTTTTAATTTTTTTAAAGTAATATAATACCACCAAGGATCGAAAGATATATTTTAGTGTTAAAAACACGCATTTGCATAGTAAAATCTTTGAAACTAATAAACAGAGAGGTATCTATTAGGGAGAGGCTATAAGTCCTTGGTTCATGCATCATGTATCTTTTTGGCACTTGTTAAGTCGGATATCTTTAACGTAAAACTATACTAATGATTGTTAATGATGCTTGAAGTTCAAGACTTGTGTTTCTTTTCTGCAGTGCTTTGTGTAAAGTGTTTATTTTGTCACTAAGCCAGATCCAAAAAAATTGTGACTAATGTTGGTTGTGTCAAAGGGTACTAAAATATGAAATAAAATAGGGAGCCTGAACTATCAGTAGGTAAACTGTGTAAATGGTAATTACGGTAAAAAAAACATTAAAAAATTGTTTTAAAAAACTATTGAAATTTTTTTGAGCAGTTCCATATAACCTGAACAATTTCATGGCTAACCAATTTTTTTAAATAATAAACTTCGTGTTAATTTTAGCCGTAGATAATCAGACAATTTCCGATGTAAGTTTGTCCTTGTGTACATACCATTTTACTTGGCCTAAACGGTGGTTGTAAGATGAAAATTTCTTTCTCGATATACTTTAATAAATGTTGATAACATATTAAGAAATTTGGTATAACTGAACTTTCCTGTTCGAAAATACCTTTCAATATCTTCAAGCAATGTGGTAAAAGACAGTACGTCGCCGCTTACTACTCTGATTGGTTGCTCGTTTTCAGTTGATCGTCGATAAAGATTGTTGTTTTGACGACTGGGAGATTAAAGATCTCCTCATCAATGAAAAATTATTCCTGTTTTCCTACGCATTTAACAACGAATATCTCTAAACGCATATTACATGGGCGAGCATTCATAACATTGATCTTCAACATTTATCTCAATTTCGTCCAGACGAAGTTATTTATCAGGTTGCAAGCATTGAATTAACGGTTGCTCGCATATTCTAATTTAGACTGTTCTATGTATGCAAACATAAGTAGAACTTCATACTCATGTTTGGCGCAAATTTATATTTGCTCATCGAAGTTGACTGAATCAACGTATGTTTTAAAATGCTGCATCTATATCTATTCGATGTGACGAAAGTATGTAGTAATCTCTGCACCTGATTGGTTCAAACATTGGTTTGATCAACAAGGTTGCTTATAGTTGACGACGTTGAAGATGCTTTCTTAAACCTAACTTCCATAGCAGACGACATAATACCTTGATCAAAAAGTTCCCGAATAGCCACCGTGGAGAGCTCCCATCGTTTCGATTTGAGTTTTGTTGTTTTTGTTAAGTTGGTACATTTGTTGTTGATATTCCTTCCAAATCGTAGCGTCATAGCTTGACATTTGCAAAAGTTACGTAGCTAAGAGTGTATCTATCTCTGTGTGTGTTGGCGATTTTTTAGAAATGGAATTACATTTGCAACAACGAACTTGTATCAAATTTTGCGGACGGATCCATAGACAAAATTCAAGTCTTTCGCTTTCGCTCTGAGGGTTAATTTGCGGTTATTGACCAACATTTCGTTTATTTATTTCATCAGTGTCTCATCGTTTTTTGATGTCGATGGTCTGCCACTGCAATCATTATCTTCGACTGACTCACAAAAACATTTGAAACGCTCGTGCCACAGGTAAATGACCGTTTACTTCTGAGAATCGCTGCGGAAACACTTTTTCTAACACATACAACGTTCTTGCGCCATTAAATCGTTTTTTAACGCAAAATTTGATGCAAGTTCGTGAGTCAATCGAAGATGATGAACGCGGTGGTAGACCACTGGTATTGTAAAATGATGAAAACAGTGATAAAGTAAAAGAATTAATCGCAAATTAACCATCAGAGGGGTAGCGGAAGACTTGAACTTGCCTAGGGATCCGTCCGCAAAATTTGATGTAAGTTCGTTGTTGCAAATTTAAATCCATTTCTAAAATTGTAAAAAAATCGAAAACACACAGTTAGATGAGTTAGATGCACTCTTGGCTACGTAACTTTTGCAAATGTCAAGCTATGACGCTAAGATTAGGAGGGAATATCAACAACAAATATACCAACTTAACAAAAACAACAAAACTCAAATCGAAACGATGGGAGCACTTCACGGGGGATATTTTGGGAACTTTTTGATCAAGGTAGTATTACATCCCACTTTTGAGTTTAATGTTGAAGATATGGTTGAGTTGAAGGTTGGGTTTGATAAATTTAGCTTGTGTGAAAAGGTTTTAACTAGCTTATTTCCTCCTTTTCCCTAGATGACCTGAATGACGCCAAGGCCCACCTGAGCGACGCCTCCCGTCGCATCCATGACATGGATCTGGAAATCAAGCGTCTCGAGAACGAGCGAGAGGAGCTCAGCGCCGCCTACCGGGAGGCGGAGACACTACGCAAGCAGGAGGAGGCCAAGGCTCAGAGGTTGAGCTCCGAGCTCGCCTCTGTGAGGCACGACTACGAGCGAAGGCTCACCCAGAAGGAGGAAGAGCTCGAAGCGCTCAGGTGAAGATTAATTAAGGAGTTAAAAGCAGAAATAAGATTATATAAATATTAGTCCAGGCAACGAAGGCTGAAAAAAGGGTCTAGAGGGAAAGTTTTGGAACACAATTTTTGACTTCATAACTTTGTTTAGACTAGTTAGGAGGTAAACATATCAAAAGTCCCCGCCCCTAGCCCCTGTGCTAAAGGGGGGGAGGGGGGGTTGAATGTCCCATTTTTCAGTTTTTCGCTTATATCTTGAAAACTATGCGTTCTAGCGATATAATTGTATTAAACAAAATGAAAGCTGATTAAATTTGCTACAAGCTGCACCCCTCAAGTGTTTTAATATCTTGTATAGTTTTCGAGATATCCGCTCTTGAAAGTCGGTAATTTTGGAGAAAACACTTCTCCCCCCACATTTTTCCTCTTTTTTGACCGGATAATTCTTCAATAATGCTCCGTAACACTAAATTTTGGCCCTAGAGTGGTAGAGAATTTAATTCTTTTCAATAATATGTCTTATTTTACTATTTTATCTATTTTCCTTCAAATTTTAAAGCGCTTTCAGTGTGGAGTGAAGAGAGTACATGCAGTCCCATAGAGCTAATGCATAAGTTTTGAAATCGCAACTTTTGCAAAAGAATTTCTTTGCCATGTTATTCCATTTTCACAAAGTATTAGAATCATCATTACATCAATTTAACACAAAATCGAAAAGAAAATACCATCCGGTTATTTAATTATTAATTAATAAAATTTTAAATTAGTGGCGCCATCTGCTGCATATTTTTGACATTTTTAAATTTCAAAACTATATAATTAAATAACTAAATAACATTTTCGTTTCGAATTTATGTCATTTCAATAATACGTTGATTCCCTTACCTGGGCAAAAAGGGCTAACATGGCAAAGCAATACATCTGCATTAGCTCTATGGGACTGACAACACCTCCTATGTACCCTTATTCTATACGGAACGTCTAAATAACACTGATACTCATTTTGTATTCACATTGTTACTTTAATATTTTATCTATTTAATTTCATTCGTCAATCCCCAGTGGGAAAACGGTCAGATGCTATTACTGTTCTTCAGCTTCGGAGTCAATTTGAGGGACCCCATTGACGCTGTTCCAATGGTAAGTTTGGCATGCTCTGGGACCTTTGAGGCTTGCCATTTTTGCTGCTATACTTGAGCTGACAGAGTCTTTCTTGCATCGTATGAACATAATTTTCAGAACATCGCCAGGTGCTGCTGCTAGCTCACTGTGCACTGGGACCAGCAGAAGCGCTATCGAATCAAGAAGTCGGTTGATATCCTTTTCACTGAGGACACCAAGATAAACGTCAAACAAGATGATTTTCTGTCGAACAATTTAAATAAAATAGTCTCATCAACATACTTAAGGTGTAGCTTGAGGACAATTGGATGTAGGACCCTTCGAGCAGAAAGTGATGTGGACGTTCTGATAGTGGATACGGCATACGGCTGTTATAATGTCGGAAACAACACAGATACTTATTTTACAGGCACGTTGTTATACTTTAATATTTTGTGTCAACCTCGCAGTCCTCTTGATGGCTACAGCTGATGCGCATAAGGACATCAGTTTCATAAAGCCTGGACGTGGGAAGACAAAGGATTTTTTATTCTCATCCCAAGATTTTCAGCAACTGGGTTTAGGACGTGCTATTTTTGTAAACACATTAGCTGGATGCGACACTACATCTTTCGTATATTGAAAAAGTAGGATCGCATTTGCGAAGCTGTGTACGAAGTCGTCAGAGGTTCAGAAAGCAGCAGTGGTCTTTTCATACCCTTCCTGAACCACCTATCAATCACAAAAGGCAGGCAATACCTGCATCTTGAGGTGTTATGGGGCTCCAACGAAACAGGCCTTCCACAGGTATAATTCATTATTGAAATTCGGGGCTACCATCAAGCCTGATATATCGTCTTCTTCCCACCGAGGAAGCAGTAAAACAGTATTTCCTCTGAATATTACACCAAGATGAGCTGTGGCTGGGAAATGACCTGCCTCCTCAGGTGTATGATTGGAAGATTGAGAATAACTGCCTGATGGTCAAAGTACACAGTGAGTTAGCAGCAGCAACTGACGATATTCTGAAAAACGTTTTTTGCAGATACATGAAAGTCTGTGCCAGCTCAAAGTGTAGTTGTAAAAAATCAAGTCTCAAATGTTCCTCAGAATGCCAAAATTCCCAGGGGACTAGCCTCAATTGGGTCTCTCAAGTTGACTCCGAAGATGAAGAACAGGGGGATCATCTGACCGTTTTTCTTCTGGAGTTCGAGGAAAGAAATGAAATAGATAAAATAAAAATTAAATAACAACGTGCCTACAAAATGAGTATCAGTGTTATTTAGTCGTTCAGTATAAAATAAGTGTACATAAGAGGGATTGTCAGCCCATAGAGCTAATGCAATAGTTTTGGAATAACAACTTCCGCAGATGTAATGCTTTGCCATGTTAGCCCTTTTTGCCCAGGTAAGGGAATCAACGTATTATTGAAATGACATAAATTCGAAACGAAAATGTTATTTAGTTATTTAATTATATAGTTTTGAAATTTAAAAATGTCAAAAATATACAGCAGATGGCGCCACTAATTTAAAACTTTATTAATTAATAATTAAATAACCGGATGGTATTTTCCTTTCGATTTTGTGTTAAATTGATGTAATGATGATTCTAATACCTTGTGAAAATGGAATAACATGGCAAAGAAATTCTTTTGCAAAAGTTGCGATTTCAAAACTTATGCATTAGCTCTATGGGACTGCATGTACTCTCTTCACTCCACACTGAAACCACTTTAAAATTTGAAGGAAAATAGATAAAATAGTAAAATAAGACATATTATTGAAAAGAATTAAATTCTCTACCACTCTAGGGCCAAAATTTAGTGTTACGGAGCATTATTGAAGAATTATCCGGTCAAAAAAGAGGAAAAATGTGGGGGGAGAAGTGTTTTCTCCAAAATTACCGACTTTCAAGAGCGGATATCTCGAAAACTATACAAGATATTAAAACACTTGAGGGGTGCAGCTTGTAGCAAATTTAATCAGCTTTCATTTTGTTTAATACAATTATATCGCTAGAACGCATAGTTTTCAAGATATAAGCAAAAAACTGAAAAATGGGACATTCAACCCCACCTCCCCCCTTTAGCACAGGGGCTAGGGGCGGGGACTTTTGATATGTTTACCTCTTAACTAGTCTAAACAAAGTTATGAAGTCAAAAATTGTGTTCCAAAACTTTCCCTCTAGAATCCTTCGTTGCCTGGACTATATCCTTCTTAAGAATTAATTGAGCCGAAATGGTAACTCTATCAGAACCGGAAAAATCGATGAAATAAAACTGTGAGCTGTATTCGTGATAACTTTCCAAATGCTAAAAAGTTCTGTTACTAAAGTTACATTTTCTGAAGAATTTATTTTGCCTCTGTACACTGTTAAAAATTTTGTGCTAGCTTTCACCACAATAATGGTTCCTAGTAGCTGCAACGGCTGTGTGGTGAAATGTTTCACCATATTTTCGGTATTGGGTTGAACCGTTTCACATGTTTTTGTTTCCAAAACTTGAAAATTGGTTCGACTGAATATCGGAAATATGGTGAAACATTTCACCACACAGTCGTTGCAGCTACTAGGAACCATTATTGTAGTGAAAAATAGCACACTTTTTCTTACAGTGTAGACTTTAATGAGCTAGAACCATTTAATTTAATCAAAAAGTTCCACCTTGCCTCCATTTTCTCCAAATAAACAATAAAAAGTAAAAGAATTGACTAATAAGTGGTTTGTTAAAGCTCTTAAAAGAGGCTAGAAATAGGCAGACGGAAACGGTTACCTTACTAATTGATAAGGGAATATGATTGTATTATTCGCCGTGGTATAGTCCGTATGGTTTCTATGGAGGCTAACTCACTGTTTCGTGGTTGCTATGATGCCTTTATATATGGTTTCTATGGGAACTTTCCCCTTTTAGCATTCTTTATTGCGTTGTTTAAATTCTAACCTGCTGTGTTCTTTAACTTGTTTCTATAAATAAAAATGCTAAGTAAACTATGTTTCTCATACGGAAGCTGATTTCTAATTTACTGGCTTCGACAATAATGGAGATAAAGTTCAGTAAGTCATGTTTCATTAAGTCAGAAGTTTAACCTAAATCTATCTTATTAATTTTTGTCC
This sequence comes from Hylyphantes graminicola, assembly GCA_023701765.1. NCBI lineage: Eukaryota > Metazoa > Arthropoda > Arachnida > Araneae > Linyphiidae > Hylyphantes > Hylyphantes graminicola. The sequence goes on along the minus strand of CM043114.1, from coordinate 74,651,531 downwards.
CTGCAGGAAGCAGATGGCCATCGAGATGGACCAGCTGTCGCAGAGGTTGGCCGAGGCGGAGGCCAAGGTCAAGACCGAGGTGGCTCGCATCAAGAAGAAGATGCAGGTGCAGATCACCGAGCTCGAGATGAGCCTCGACGTGTCCAACAAGCAGAACATCGACATGCAGAAGACCATCAAGATCCAGTCCACCAAGATCATGGTACGAACGAGAGGTCATGTGTTCGAATGCGGCATGAAGTTTTGAGACATTGGTTGTTTTACAGAGTTATTTGTGTCTTGATAAATAATGGAAACCACTGCTTGACTTAAGTCTGGCAGCGTACGTAAGTCTGAGGCAAAGAGTTCAATAGTAGGGTAGAGGAACGACTCGTACTGAGCTGCCATCGGCAGTCATGATTCCGAATAGAGTGGCAAAAGTGATAGTTAATTTAGAATTTTGATACTGAGAAGGCAAGTACAACCAGGGCAAAGGCGGAAATCGCACCCGCACCCGTTACAGCGCGCGTACTGCTAGCGTTATGGTCTGCGATCCAAACCACTCGACCATCGGGTCCCACATGCCACCCTATATTGGCTCCGTGTTGGTCCATGGTGATGTTGGTAGGTTCAGTCTCTACCCTATTATAGAACTCCTTGGTCTGAAGTACTAGTAGGCGGGCGTACTTCCATTCCAGTTTAGACGGACTAGTACAGCGTGGTTTGTTTGTGGGGTTAAAGACAACGTTTGATGTAGCTATCATGTCATTGCATGTAGGCATAACCGTTCCACTCGTCGATTGATAATTTGACAGTTAATAATTCCTTACCAAATAATTGTTGAATTATTCTTGTTTTGATAAACTAAAGTTTATGGAGAGTTTTGATTCATGGACAATTCGAACGGAGTGGTTTGTTTGCGGACAAGAAGGGCGCCATTGCAGTTTTAATTTAGAAGAAATATCTGTCGGATGGTATTTTTGAGGGGGTTTAAGACAATGTTTGACGTAAATGCGGCGTCACTGAAGGCGTGACCGTTCCAGTTGTCTCTTATTTACGATATACTAAATACCATTTCTTATATTTGTAGGAAATCCAGTCTCACTACGAGGAGTGCAGCCGCCAATTGCAGCAGACTCTGGACCAACTAGGAATCTCGCAGAGGAGGTGCCAGGGACTGACAGCCGAATTGGAAGAACTCAGAGTGTCTCTAGAATCGGTCAGCATAATAGCTATTGATGAACAATAACTTTACTCCAGTACAATAATTTTTCTTTACACGAACGATATTTACTGTTGTAACCAACGGTTCAAGTCCGTAAAGTAAGTGCAATGGTTTTGGACCGTCGAAAGTATTAGACCTTTCACTAAAAGTGAATTTTTTCTGCATTGTACAATGATGTACAAACAAGTAAAACAAACAACGTTTGTAAACTGTAAATGTGTTTAAGAAAGTGGCGCAAGTCCGTAAAGTAAACGGAACAGTTTTGAACCTTAAAGGAAATTTCTGAAACAGGACTTTTTTTTTGTCTCGTATAATGAAGTTAAAACAACTTTTTAAGAAAACGTTTGTAAACTGTAAATGAAATTAAGTTAACTGTGCAAATCCATAAAGAAAGCGCAACAGTTGAAAGTACACGAGATTTCTTTTTTTAAAAAAAAACGTATTTTGACATGTAAAATGCTGTTACCGTTGTTTTATGTAGGTTCTTAGTGCCAAAACGATTCAATTTCGTGAAGTAAGCCCTACGGTTTCAAACCATCGAAAATACAGGAAATTTATATAAAAGTTACGTTCGCGTTAAGTAGTTTATAATGTTGTTACCGTTATATTTGTGCAGACTCTCCGTACCATGCGCACCCTGAAGCACCTTTTTGACAATAAAACGTGAGAGCATCTTTTTAATCTTCCACATTTAAAATTTTTTTTACGTAAGCATAAGGGTTTAGGGACGATGTTTTAAACCCTTAAAATTGAAGGGCATTTCAATACGAGTAACGCATTTTTGGCAGTAAAATATTGTATGTTATTACGGTTAAGTATAATGATATTAGCGTTGAGTACAATGATGTTACCGTTGAGTATAACAATGCTTCCATTGAGTATAATGATGTTACCGTTGAGTATAAGGATCTTTCCATTGAGTATAATGATGTTACCGTTGCGTATTACTATGAGGATGTTACAGTTGAGTATAATAATGTTACCGAAGGTATAATGTTGCTGCCGTATGTATAATGTTGTTCTGGTTGTGTGTTTTTTGCGCAGACTCTCCGCGCCAAGCGCACCCTGGAGCAGTCTCTGGACGAGAGCCACTCGAAGATCTCGGAGCTGACCCAGCACAACGTCAACCTCACCTCGGCCAAGGGCAAGCTGGAGAACGAGTACCTCACCCTGCACAACGACTACGAAGAGATATCCAAAGAACTCAGGGTAAAACTCGCCTTCTATCTACACTCAGACAAAACTTTGACTTTAATTTTAATGCAAAACAGACTTCAAGAGCAGCAAAATTTGCGTTTTTCGCAGTAAATACAAGTTGTGTTGAAACGATTCAAAAATTGTGTTGCGACCAAATAACAATGCACGGATAGCACAAAAATTGTGTTGAAACCATAGCACTCTTGTATCTTCAGAAATGTAAAAGGGATTGTTCGTAGACTTGTATTCTTCAACTGTTCAGCATTTGTTTTTTAATGTTTCGGGTAAATCGATACACTAAAACTTTAAAAGTCATATAAATTTCATTTTAAAGAACATTAATATTACTTTGTTGTACACATATTTAAAAAAAAACAATATAGTTTACAGTTTTCTGACAATCGCTTATGGATATAATGATCGTCTCCTATCACGATCGTCCTTTGTGTCAGAACAACATAAATGTGTGTTCGTGTGTCTTCAGCAATATTCTGATATTGGAACAACATAATTTTATATTAAATTTGTTTTCTCCCTGTGCTATTTCGAAACAAGTCTTTTCTAAATGTAATAGAATTTTCCTCCTATATGCTATACTGAAATTGCTCTGTTCTATACTAAATTTCATTGAGAAATTCTCATCTCATTTTCATCTCTTCTTTTTGCTGTATTTATATGTATTTTCTACTTATTTTCTTAGTATAGCTAATTTTAAAGCTTTGAAATATAAATTCTTTATTTTTATTTGTCCAAAATACACATTAGATTTTTAGTTTTAATTTATATTTTGATATCTGCAAGTAAAAAAATGCCTGTATTTTTCGCTGTATGATAACTTACCAACAAACCTTTGTCCCCAGGTGTCTGACGAGCGCTACAACCGCGTGATAGTCGAGCTCAAGTCCACCAAGGACTTGATGGTGGAGACGGAGGAGAGGTACATCAAGATCGAGCACATCAAGAAGTCGCTGGAGGTGGAAGTCAGGAACCTGCAGATCCGAATCGAGGAAGTCGAGACCAATGCCCTGGCCGGTGGAAGGAGGGTCGTCAGCAAGCTGGAAGCCAGGGTGAGGACATGAAACATACAAAAAAATAGTGCATGTGAAGGGTTATAGGCCAAGTATACTAACTTTTTATACTTATCGAGTTGTTGCATAAAATGAGATAGCATGAAATTCGACTGAAAGAGCAGGATAGTCTACAGGAATTGTGATAACTTCCCGGATACGCAGCTGACACCATGCCACATCTTTCAATGTCCAGCTATAAGTGTGAAACTGATTGACCTGTATGAAGATATTATCAAACACATTGCATAAGTAGAAATAGTCTTGGATTCGGCTATGTCATAGACACTACAAAAAAAAAAAAAAATTAGGATTCCAAGTTATGATGCGGACCTCATCTATGGAATTATTTTTTGGCTATTACAATTTTAATTACAATGGCACAATCTGTAGTTATCTATATAGGATAAATAAAATTAGTTAAAAGTTACACTACGCTATAGAATTGAAGGTAAACACTTAAGACATATCACACGAACGAAAATTCTCCACTGTCCGACAATAGAATATGCGAGCAACTACTAATTTAAGATTGGCAAACTCTTCTCTATGTCCAACTTGGTGAAGTCGGAATTGGCATAAAAGGTGAAGGTCTAGTTGCGTGAATGGTTGAGTTGAATAAATGAAGAGTGTCCATGTAAATATAATAATATAATAATAATATAATAATTTATTGAAACAATGAAAAAGTTTTACAAAATATAAAAACACCTTGATGGGCAGCTAAGGCCCTTACAGAGGTATGAGATATACTAATACAAAAACAAAAATTGTGGAAACGGATATGCCCTTTAAAATAAATTATCAACTTACCTTTCATATTCTACTATGTTCAGATCCGCGACATCGAGCTGGAGCTTGAGGAGGAGAAGAAGCGCCACGCCGAGACGCAGAAGATCCAGAGGAAGAAGGAGCACCGCGTCAAGGAACTTCTGCTCCAGACCGAAGAGGACCACAAGACCATCTCCATGCTCAACGACGCCGTCGAGAAGCTCACCGAGAAAGTCAAGGTCTACAAGAGGCAGCTCTCCGAACAGGTAGCGTAACATAATATGCAACATAAAAGAGTGCGTCTTAGACTGTGTTTGTTGCTTTTCCAGGGAAAAAAAGCAGTCAGCTGTTGTGCCAGATAACTCATTCCATAATGCAGATAACTCATTCCATAATGCAGATAACTCATTCCATAATGCAGATAACTCATTCACAATGCATTTAGCTCATTTCATAATGTATATAGCTCATTCATAGTGCAGATAACTCATTCATAATGCATACAGCTCATTTCATAATATATATAGCTCATTAATGATGCAGATAACTCATTCCATAATGCATATAGCTCATTTCATAATGTATATAGCTCATTAATGATGCAGATAACTCATTCATAATGCAGATAACTCATTCCATAATGCATATAGCTCATTCCATAATGCATATAACTCATTCATGATGCAGATACCTCATTCATTAATGTTGATAACTCATTATTATGCCGATAACTCATCTATAATGAAGGTAACTCATTTACAATGCAGATAACTCATTCATAATGCAGATAACTCATTCACAATGCCTATAACTTATTACAAAATGTAGATAACTTATTCCAAAATACAGATAACTCATTCCAAAATACAGATAACTCATCCACATAGTAAATGACTCATTAACAATACAGATAACTCCTTATCATGAAGATAACTCTTTCTACAATGGAAATAACTCATATTTAATTTAAATTTCCAGGAGGGCATGAGCCAGCAGAACCTGACCCGAGTCCGCCGCTTCCAACGCGAGCTGGAGGCCGCAGAGGACAGGGCCGAGCAGGCCGAGAGCAACCTGTCCTTCGTCCGATCCCGCCACAGGACCATCGTCACTGGACCGGCATCCCTCAAGCAGGTCTTCGTCACAACCACGGAAGAGAGCTCCAGTTCCACGCAAAACTACTAAGCGTTTGACGCCTACTACAAAGTGAGCGTCTGCCAAGCCTAATCCCTTTGCGTGTGATGTAGCTGAGAGTTTCAAGTGGATCCAGAAAGAGATTTTGTTACGATTGAACTGTCTCTCCCCAACGTCACACATAAAGTTGTTTAAGACTTGTAGACGCTTTCTTTTGCAAGAGGCGACCCCCTACTACAAAGTGAGCGTCTGCTAAGCCTAATCCCTTTGCGTGTGATGTAGCTGAGAGTTTCAAGTGGATCCAGAAAGATATTGTTACGATTGAACTGTCTCTCCAACGTGACACATAAAAATGTTTAAGACTTGCAGACACTTGCTATTGTAAGAGGCGTTTTTATAGCCCGATACCTGCTACAAAGTGAGCGTCTGCTAAGCCTGATCCCTTTGCGTGTGACGTAGCAATAACGCCTGGTTAGAAAGAGTGGCAAGGGATCCGATAACGTCACACATAAAGATTTTAAGACCTGCAGACGCTTTCTATTGTAAGATGGTGTTTTTTGGCTTCCGAGCCGATTGTAAACACGAACGTGATTCCTTTGTTATTGTCATTGTGAAACTTGTTTTCTTTCCCTTTGTAAATGGTCTGGATAGGCGAGGCTAAGGGTTTTTGTTTGAGGAAATTTGTACTAGGCTGCAATAATAATTTGCAGACTCATGAACATGAGAGATAACTCATATTTGTAGCTCCATATAGTGCCTCTCTTGCTACATATTTTTAATAAGATAAAATTACGAATGATAAAATGATTCTGATGATAAAAAGTGGTGCCATAGGGTTTGTTATTAGTAACAATTTAATAGAGCTATATTTGAACAAGTTTTTATCCAATTTTGTTCTTCGTCTATTCTTCTAGAAGGGCAATTGAAGCATCAAAATTATGTATTTAAAAAAGTTTGACTGCCTATACTATTGCGATATATGTTTCAAAAACTTTTTTAACTTCCTATCCAGACCTAAAAAATATCAAACATATGATTGGTGTGTCTTTACAACTCATAATTGATTTAAATCAATTTTATAATAAAAATATTGAAGATTTTGTGTTATTTAAATTTGAGTCTACGAAAACTACAGCATTAGAATTGTCTTCAATAAAAAAAAAGACGCTAATAAATAAATGAATTTCATATTTGTTATATATTAGGAATTAAATATATATTTGTTGTTTGAATAGCAATAATATTCTACACTATCACTGTATTGCTCACATATGCACTGCCACTGATGGTAAAATTGTTACTAACAAACTAAATATAACAGATTGGGATAACATTGATTGTGCCTTTGAATTATGTTCTTTGCTATTGCTTGAAAGAACTCTTTTTTTCTGGACTTTAAAAAAAGAACTTGAGATGCTGTTCTATTAGATATCTGCGACTTTCTCGACCGCTTCTGTTAACGCTATTTTTATGTACAAATTGCAGCTATAAGATGCTAAAAAAAATTGCATGTGCTAGTGGTTGCTTTTGTCTTTCATTGGTATTTATCACGAAGAAATAAAATTTTATGTAGAATTTATTGCTCATTGCTTTTATTATTTACCACTTATATAACCCCTCGCCATAACGAGCCTTGTTATATCGCGCGTTCGTATTTCGTAAAATTCCAAACAATTCGTAACAATTCCAAAAAATAATCGATTTCAAAAGCCCATCATTCTGGAAATAAAGGGTCAATAACTTGGAGACACGGTTGTAAATACACTTCAAATATGGTAGTTTTAGACCCAGGTTACCAATAAATGGCATCATGATTATTTTTTTATTACAATCAATTTCATGCACTCTCAATAAAATGACTCTTAACAATGCAAAAAGTCTTCTTTTACAAAAAACATCTTAGCTCTCACATGCCGGAAAAATACTACCACGTAATTTACAGAGAAAATTGGTTCAGTTTTTAAGAACAATTTGTAGTTTTATAGCAAAGGCTTTTTTTAAAAACTGAGAAGTTGTAAATAAAACAAATTTTAAAAAAAAAGAAGTTCCAACGAAAAATTTTCTTTAAAAAGCAAATTATTACAGAAAAAAGTTTAAAGAAAAAACAGTATTTTTTGTACACATGTTTTATCTGATAAAATAACACCTTTTTTAAAAATTATCAGGAATTCAGATGTATTGGAGCTGTAATTTAAAATGAATGACATTTTGTTTAGAGAGAATGACTCGCTATATATTTATGTGGAAAATGTACATTACTTTATCCCGTGAACCAACCAATTTAAAGCACCTCCCCCCCCCCCCCCCCCCCCCCCGTAGCATCGAATATGGGCCTAATATTGGTTCCAATGTAGAGCCAATATGCTAACTCTTATTGGCCCAGCATTGGGAGGAAACATTTTGCCAATATTGACCATCATTGGCTGCCATTATAGGACCAATATTATCCAACAACATAGAACCAATATTGATTGCCATTTAGGACCAATATTATCCGACGACTTTTTTCGGAATGGTTGGATAGATGGAAAAATCGGTGAACACGTTCACGTATCCCATTATTTTTGGCGTGTGACCCCTGGGAGTTAGGGGTCAATTTTAAAAAGGAACCTCCTACTTTACAAATTCGAATTCTATGCTTCGAGTGACATCGTACGCTAACGCCGTCGGGACTTTCGACTCCACAGATTTAACGAGCAGGTATATCGCTGTGTACTCGGGCAAACCGGTGAATTTTATTAGAGGAATTTTTCTACCAGTACGAATACGTCTACGGCTAGGACAAGGACAGAACCAAGAACCTTCTCGATGTGAGGCTCGTCGCTTACACCTCTCGACGCCACCGAGCAGGGGCAGTTTGACTGTTCTTCTTCTTAATCTCATCAAGGAAAAATATGACAAATGCGAAAGCCCCCTAGGTATATGCCAGCCAATATATTCCCAACATTGGTCCTATCTTGGCAAATTTTAACTTTCGAAATCTTGGTTTCGTATATTGGGCCAATATTGGCTGAATGTTGTAAAACTTGCTATATTTGCCCAAGATAACCAATATTGGCCAACGTCATACCAATATTGGGCCAATATTCGATGCCACTGGGGTCGTGTTTTAACAAATGAACTTAAATATCAATACCACATTTAAATTTAGAAACTAATTTATTAAAATAAAAAAATAACTTTAAAGATAATTGAATATTGAGCAAAAATACCGTCGTGTGGTATAACTTATTACAATATTAAAGGTTGATAAGGTTCAGATTTACATGAAAATTCTTTTAGTAGTTTATTGCATATATTCGTGCAACACGTACGTTAAAACGTTAACTCCTGTGTGAAACACCGGTGGGTCACACTTGACTGTGCTGTGGGGAGGTGTGACCCACATGTGGTAAGCGCTTAACTATCCCGTAAGGCGGCGTGCATCACAGGTTAGACATTTGTTTTCAGAAACGAAGTCGTTATTTTTTCTCTACGTTATATATAAAAAATATTGTTTATTAAATACAGTGGTGGCCAAAATTGTGGACATTTTTTTAAAGTTTCATATTTTTTCAACTTTGTGTGATTACAGAGTATATTAATTGTATATCAAATTAAAAGTAATTTAATCTTTATGAGGACCACTGTCTGCAGATCGCTGAAGCAGTCTATGAGATCTTCTGTCCCATATAATCTATATCCATAGACATAACATCATCATCAAAGTAATTTAAAATAGAATTTAAAAATAAATACAGTATTACAATATCTGTATTACGAATAAGTTATGCAACCAATAGTATGATCTGTTTTGCAAGTCATTGAATCACCAACTTGTATTGCGATTTCAGCATAAGAGAATCCATTGACTGTGCTTGTTGGTTCAACTAAAATGAGCATAACTTTATTTGTAACACAGATACTTTAATTGTCTTTTTAATGAAATTCTACATTAAATTACCGTTAACTTAATGTTTAAAATGTTTGCATTTAAGCGAAATTTAAAAGATGCACAAGCACACGGTAACAGTTGCAACACATGAAACCTTAAAAAAAAGTCCTCACTTTTCGTCCACCACTGTACATTAAAATTCAATATTTAAAATTTAATCGCATTAAGCGCTTTCGAACTCACAAAGTGTTGTTCTCTCCCCTCCTCACGGGGAAAAACGTAGATATTTTCCCAGGCGTGAACGTGTTAAAAGTAGTTCAATTAAGCACAAATTAACGGTGACATTCCCATTTTTATTTTTTCATAGCTTGCTTTATTTAACTGTTAGAGACTTACATTTTTCATCATAATCAACACAATATTAATTTTTTTCTACATCTACGTTTGATGTGTCTTCTTCATTTAGCAAATCTACAGAAAACTGCTCATCACTCAATTATTTCGCTTAAGACCCCCACCAAGCATTTATTTCTCTTTTAACAGAATTTTGTTTTATGCATATTATTTACATACCGTTTGATTTATTTGCTGCCAAAGTAATATTCTAGCACGGGAACTATGCAATGAGATTAGCATAGGTCTGAATTACTGACCACAACATAGTTTGAATTGCAACACTTACCACTGTTCCTGTAAGCTGAAACGGGAACAGCAGACCATGGCCCTCTATTGGTTGTCCCGACGAAAAATTATTGGATGAATTATCAATTCCCATTAATTTATATTGAATTTTTATTACACAAAACTAACTAAATAAATATATTCAAAAAAGCAATTATAGGAACCTTATTGATAAATTGATTAGAAGGGCAAAGACGAATAAAAACTCATTGGAGACTGCAGGTTAATGGTTGGCTGTAGATTTGAATGACGTCTTCATTACGTTTTGCAGTCTAGTCCATTTTATCGATCTTCAAAGGTCGGCAGAGGAAGATATTGGATCAGTTTGCATGAGTTGAATTAGGGACTAAGTGTGGACTGAATTAGAGAGAACTCACGTGTGGACTGAATTAGCTACCCATTTAAATGTCCTTTAGATGATAGGATCCTTTAGAATTAGGAAAATATTGGATCATTTTGCATGAGTTGAAGAAGGGACTAAGTGTGGACTGAATTAGAGAGAACTCACGTGTGTACTGAATTAGCTACCCATTTAAATGTCCTTTAGATGATTGGATCCTTTAGAATTAGGAAAATATTGGATCATTTTGCATGAGTTGAAGAAGGGACTAAGTGTGGACTGAATTAGAGAGAACTCACGTGTGTACTGAATTAGCTACCCATTTAAATGTCCTTTAGATGATTGGATCCTTTAGAATTAGGAAGATATTGGATCAGTTTGTATAAGTTGAAGTAGGGACTAAGTGCTGACTGAATTAGAGAAAACTCACGTGTGGACTGAATTAGGTACCCAATTTAATGTCCTTTAGAACATAGGATCCTTTAGAATTAGGAGGATATTGGATCACTTTGCATAAGTTGAAGAAGGGACTAAGTGTGGACTGAATTAGGTACCCAATTAAATGTCCTTTAGATGAAAGGATCCTTTAGAATTAGGAGGATATTGGATCACTCTACATAAGTTGAAGTAGGGACTAAGTGTGGACTGAATTAAAGATAACTCACGTACTAACTCATTAAGTAACCAATTGGTATGTTTGAAGAAAGTGCCGAGTCCTTTAAATGAAAAAAATAAAAGGAAATTTTTTGTGCTAGATGACGAGGGGAGGTGCAAGGAAACAGTACGTGATCTGGACAGCAAGGGTACTTCTACTGCTAGAAGCATACGTAGCACAGAAGATAAATATAACATGCCTTCTCAGGTGAAGAAACGAAATAAAATAGAAGTTTCGTCACAAATAGCCGAGTCAATGCAGAATAACCACCAGTCCACTATTAAGGATTTATCCTTGTCATTCTTGAAAAAGTCATCAATATACGCCCTGAATCAAGTCGGAAATTCTAATACTATAATACGAAAGGTGTTTTGGAGTTTTATATTGATTGGTGGTCTTACTGGATGCTGTTCGCAAGTGTACAGGTATCTCAAAGTGTATTACGAGTACCCTGTTGTCATAAGCATTGATACCACCAGCCTCTTTAACCAAGAGTTTCCGGGCGTAACTATCTGCAACTTGAACAAGGTGAGGAAATCTTATTTTCCTTGCTTTAAGGAGAAACTCGAAGTCGGGGATTGTAATGGAACAACTAATAATTTGACTTTTAAAGTAGAACGTTTGAACCCTTCTGGCATTTGCTTATCGAAATCTGGTTACGATATGGAAGATTATCTGCGTAATGAATTTTTAGAAAGAATTCATTATTTGAGTTTGTATCATTCACTGAAGGATGTATCCAAAATCCGGTATGGACACCAAGCTAAAGATTTCATCAAGTCGTGTTCCTTCAACGGCGTAGAATGCTCAGGAAAGAATTTCACCGTTTTTACGGATGATACATTCGGAAATTGTTTTTCCATTAACAAAGTAAACTTCAGCGAAGAGCCTTTAAGGAGTTCTTTTGTGGGGCCGAATTCTGGGCTCAACTTGGAACTCGATGTGCAGAGCGACGAATACGTGTGGTTGAGCCAGACTGTCGGGGCCAGAGTGGTCATCCACGATCCTTACCACGAGCCCGAAACTCAGGGGGAAGGGATCAACGTGAGTCCTGGATTCGAAACTTCGATTGGAATATCAAGCATTCTGAACAAGAGGCTAGAATACCCCTACAAAGATCGCTGCAGGAAGTACAGCAGGGACAACAGCAAGAGAAAATGTGAGCGCCTCTGCCATCAGGCGAAGGTTGAAAATTTATGCGAGTGCTCCTTGCAGCCTACAACGCCGTTCGAAAGACAATGCGATCTGACCAATGCCACGGAACTGTGCTGCCTCTACATGGGAGAAGATGATTTGGAAGATGAAGAAAATGTCACCTGCGACTGTCCTCTGGAATGCCACTCTTCTAACTTGGAACTCAAGATCTCCAGCGGCGTGTGGCCTGCAAGTTTGGAAAGTTTCGGCGACTTCAACGCTTCGCTGGAGGACATTAGGGAGACTCGGGTGAGGCTGAAGATCTATTTTGAGACCCTCGAGGTGATCGTTTACGAGCAAAAGCCAATGTTCGAGGATTCGGAGGTCCTGAGTCAGATCGGAGGACAAATGGGGCTGTGGCTTGGTTTATCTTTGGCTGCCGTATTTGAGTGCTTGGAGAACATGGTGCTTTTTTGCCAATATCGCAAAAAGCGAATAGCATCTAGTTAGTTCTGCTTAAGTAACACTTAAATTTTAGCTAATCAGTTTATAAAGAGAACGATTTAAAAGGTAACGATTTTCTTGGTAAGATTTGAGGTATGTCCAGCTACTTCACGTTCGGACTAATGCCACGCTGCTAATACTTCACATACAAATCTTCAAATAATTATATGAAAATCAAGTATAAAAATGTCACGACCTATTTCTAGAATGCATTTTATGTAAATTTGAACTATACTTTTAAATCTTTTGTATTATCCATTATCTAATATCGATGTAAGGTGTGTCTCTAAAGAGAAAACTATTGCAAACTGGAATATTGAATATTTTGCTTCAATAAAAGATTAAAATTTCAGATTATAAAAGCAATATTAATCCGTTGATTTCAATTCAAAACAAGTGTTTCAAGGTTCTGAAAGGACATCTTTATTCGAACATCCCCATTTTTAAATTTTTAAGTTTACTACCGATTAGGCATAACGTTATTTTTCGAATGATTTTATATTTATATCGTAATAATTCTTTTGGTAATTTAAAAGTAAATATTTCAGCTAGGCGTTTAAATGAAATTTATCATATCCCTTTTCCACATAAAGAAATTTTTCGAAAACATTTTTCATATTTAGCCCCAAATGCATTCAACAAACTACCTACTGAACTTCAAAGTATCCCTTCTTTAAACAGGTTTTTTAAAAAAAATTATTTAAATTCATTTTGTCAATAGACGATTTGTATTTTTGTATTTTTTTAATGTATTTTTTTGTATTGATGTATGATGTTTTGTATGATGTTTTAATGTATTGATGTATTTTTTTTAATTCTTAGCAGCGAAATGTTTTTTGTTAATGTATTTCCTCCGCTGTTCAGAATTTTTAGACATTTGTTTTGAAAAAAAAAATAATAATAAATCACATTGTCACATTTTGTTCTTTTCTTTTGTGTATATTTACGTATTTAAATCTAATTTTTTTTTTTTTTTGTTATTAACTAATGTCTTATTTATTATAATTGATTATTTTGGTCACACATACGGAGTTCTTGTTTACTAGGGTGGTTCGAAAAAACAAAATTTTCGAGTATCAACTTCAAACCGGTCGCAAAAGTTGCGTATCGTCATGCTGATTAACGGAAAAATAATTAAAAGATTACTAAAGTTATAAATATAATAGGCCCCGTGGGTTTGAAGTTTGGAAAGAAAGGTAAAAAACGACTAACTTCGAAATGTCAGCAAAAATTTGCAGATAAATTATTTAGCTTCCAAACTGCATTTTTTAGGTTTGAAATACTTCAGTAATTATGAAAAAATTGCTTCAAACGTATTTGTTTGTAATATTAGGTCTCACAAAAACTTGAAAATGTACAAATTTGACTAAATATTGAGATTTTCCTTGCTCTCAAAATTTAAGCTATTTTGGAGTCAACACCATAAAAAACATTTAAATACATTAAAATAAAATATTTATAAAATATAAAGTCGATTTGAGCAGGAAATCGGCCTTATATTCCTAGAAAGTCAGGACCGTCGCGTGGTGCGGGACCCGTTACCCCTTATTATGATGGCTCCAAATAACAGTGAACAAAAATGAAAATCAGCTTTGAATATGGATGATAACATTTAAATTAATCTATATTTGCCTATTTAAATTAAAAGAATTCTGTGAATAGATATTTATTCTTTGGTGTTTATTTTCCAAATAAATGCATTTAAAAAGATTTTTACGACATTTCTGCATATGGCTTCTAAACAAAAGAATACCTTATGAAGCCATCTCAAGATTAAATACCACATATTTTAGTTGAGGCTTTTTTTTCAAGCCTAACACAACTCTCGACCGATTGAGTGCAGTAGAAAACAGATTACTTTTAGTCATCAGCTCGTATGAAATTTTAATATGTGATAACACTTTAATTCTACTAACGTTGCTCAGAATTGGGTGGTGGTTATATTTTACACATGCATCTCAATTTATTAATTCGATATAATGTGCAGCATTAAAGTTATTTTGATAATTTTAAACTGTGACATTTTTTTATCCTTCGATATTACTTTCCCTGCTTTTATTATTTTATTCTAGCCCAGCTCTAAAATATCCTTGCTAGTTTTGATAATAACACATTTTCAGAATGTGCAAAATATGTTTTTTATTTCGTTTTTAGAATCGATACATTTGCCCGAATTTTCTGGCAAGTAACTTGAAGTTTCGATTGCAACACGTGTTTTGGGCCCTTAGTAAAATATTATCTTTTTACCATTAGCAATCGACCACTGCAAGACAAGTACAATTATTTGCATTTTTGCCACATCCACAAAAAAATTATATTTTACACTTACATGCTGCAATATCAAAAAGTGTGTTTGAACTTCATTTACAAATTCATGCACTTTAGCATGATAACTTGCTCTTTTATTGAAATGTTTGTAAGTTTTTTTGTTTTGTTTTTTTGCAATTTGCAATACTTATCGTTAAACAGTTTTATCATGTGTACAATACGAATGTGCGGCACAACTGGAGTGAAAGGCTTGTGATAATTTTTTTCAACCTGAGTGCAGCAACACTGTCTGCTATCTATATAAATATTCTACTTTTTCATTTGGATGACATGAGATTTCTTCTAAGCAATAAAATATCACATCTTCATACGCTAGTAACATACTTAGGAAACCCGAAAATTTTACAGCGATTTTTCTGTCTGGTACCAAACTTCTTTTACTGAGATAACATTCCACAAGCAACAATTCCACAAGCAACAATTCTTACTGAACTCAATCGAAATCAATCCTAAGAACCGAATTCTCGTCGCTTTCTCGTTATGATATAAGCTATAGCTATCGGAGTATAACTTCATGCGTTCTCAAGTGACCAGCCAGATTTATGCGTTACATCTGTTTTTAAGTGCCGGTTGACGAACAGGAAAGTTGTATAAATGGTTAATAATTCCCCTTTTCCCTCTTCTATCGGTACCAGCAAGGAAATCTTTATTTTAAAGCTTCATTACTTCATCGGATTTTAATTTTTAATACAGCAAACAAAGAAAAATAATTGAATTTTAAGTGTAAAAATTAAGTTTACTGTCAATTCTAGTCTTATTAAAATTGCCATGACTGGTTAACACATAATATTTTTAAATTATACTTCCCTTTCACAAAGTTTTCATATTTATTCAAGGTTGATAACCGGTAATTGATATTTGTCAAGTGAAGCATTGACGCTGGAATAAGTATCTTGGTCGTCATACCAACCTTTGTCCTAATATCGGGCATTGATTACTTTTTTTCCTAAACCTGTATCCGTAGCAAACCGTTGCAATAACAGAAATTCTTTTAAAATAGACAAATATCGATTAATTTAAATGCTATCATTCATATTCAAAGCTGATTTCCATTTTTGCTCACTGTTATTTGGAGCCATCATAATAAGGGGTAACGGGCCCCGCACCACGCGACGGTCCTGACTTTCTAGGAATATAAGGCCGATTTCCTGCTCAAATCGTCTTTATATTTAATAAATATTTTATTTTAATGTATTTGAATGTTTTTTATGGTGTTGACTCCAAAATAGCTTAGATTTTGAGAGCAAGGAAAATCTCAATATTTAGTCAAATTTGTACATTTTCAAGTTTTTGTGAGACCTAATATTACAAACAAATACGTTTGAAGCAATTTTTTTCGTAATTACTGAAGTATTTCAAACCTAAAAAATGCAGTTTGGAAGCTAAATAATTTATCTGCAAATTTTGGCACGATGTTTTTAAGGTTAAAACTATGTCGTAGATTTGATGTTTTACTGGATTATCGATATGCATGGCGCACTCGGAAAAATTGTCGTAAGTGAAAATCCAAAATTCATCTCCACCTCGGAGATGCATGGATATGAAATTCCATTTCTCTTTCAATAAAGCTTCTTTCTATACCTCCGATTTCTCTTTTAGTAAGTGTTGTTTACATTACTCATGTCCTTACGTATTGGGGATCTTATGGTATTAAATGTGTTGATTTGGATAGCTTTTGTACTAAGTTACATCGAAAAAACCGTATCGTCCCTAGCGATTGTCCACCAGTGTATAATCAAAATCAATGAAAATCTGTGTTTCGTCTAAAATTAATGCTATTTTGGAGTGAAGCTGATTTTCAAAGTATAGCAAAATCGAAATTACTCTATTAAAAAAGTAAAACAAGACATTTATTTCTTCCCCATGTTCGAAGGCTATGGTACAGCTGTGGAAATAAAAAAGTACCCACTTGAGGTTATTTCATCCGTTAGTCACCCTATAGAATCGGACCTTTTTGAGATTGTGTACAATTAACATTCTGAGTTAATTGCACGATACAAAATTTGCATAAGGGGCCGTCTTCATATTAAAAATATAACGATCTTTGAAATTTAAAATAGCAACACCCAATTTTAATAACTTAGAAATGTTAAACACTCTTGAAAACCCTTAAATCTAAGTTTTTGTTACATTTGGATGAATATTTGACGAGTTATTCAATCGAATCACTGGTGGACCTTTTGGGGTCCATCTCTAAAATGCGAGCAAGCATGCATACAAAGCCGTCTTTATTTATCAATTGCACACGTAATCTTATACACAGTCCCCTAAATGGTAATTATAAAGTATTTTGTGATTTACTCAGCAAATTATGAATAAACATTTTTAAAAATTGGGATTTCGCTTAAACTTCTTGTCTTAAATTTATTTCTTTAAAAATATTAAGGGGTTTCCATTCATATTTTTTTAAAATCAATATAATAATTATTTAAAAATATAAAAATTGTTTTAAGTACCCCAATATTGAATGCATTTTGTTTGGGTTATTATAATTTCTTTACAGTAAAAAATTCATTTCATTATCAAAAATTATTTATAGATTGGGATAGTTTTTTTATGTGCAACTCATTTAACATTATGGGACCTAAACTTTGCATGTCTCTAACTCCTCTAATAATGCTTAAAAACTAACAAAATTTGGCATTTCGTATTAACATAGGTCGGAGATTTGAAATATGGATTCAAAAAGGGGTATTGCTATTGGAAATTTTAAAGTTAGTAACATTTTTAATATGAAGATGGCCCCTTATGCAAATTTTGTGTCATGCAATTAACTCAGAATGTTAATTGTTCACAATGTCAAAAAAGGTCCGATTCTTTAGGATGAATAACGGAGGAAATAACCTCAAGTGGGTACTTTTTTACTTCCACAGCTGTACAGCTGCGGAAATAAAAAAAAAGTACCACTAGTGATTATTTCTGCCGTTAGTCACCCTATAGAATCGGACCTTTTCGAAATTGTAAACAATTGACATTCTGAGTTAATTGCATGACACAAATCTTGCATAAGGGGCCATCTTCATATTAAAAATGTTACTAACTTTAAAATTTCCAATAGCAATACCCCTTTTTGAATCCATATTTCAAATCTCTGACCTATGTTAATACGAAATGCCAAATTTTGTTAGTTTTTAAGCATTATTAGAGAAGTTAGAGACGTGCAAAGTTTAGGTCCCATAATGTTAAATGAGTTGCACATAAAAAACTATCCCAATCTATAAATATTTAAGATAATGAAACGAATTTTTTACTGAAAAGAAATTATAATATCCCAAACAAAATGCATTCAATATTGGGGTATTTAAAACAATTTTTATATTTTTTGATAAATATTTTAATATTTTTAAAAAAAAAAATATGAATAGAAACCCCTTAATATTTTTACATAAATAAATTCAAGACAGGAAGTTTAAGCGAAATCCCAATTTTTAAAAAATTTTATTCATAATTTGCTGAGTGAATCCCAAAATATTTTTTAATTACCCTGCGTATAAGATTACATGTGTAATTGATAAATAAAGACGGCCTTGCATGCATGCTTGCTTGTCATTTAGAAATGGTCCCCAAAAGATCCACAAGTGATTCGATTGAATAACTCATCTAATATTCATTCAAATGTATTAAAAACTTAGATTTAAGGGTTTTCAAGAGTGCTTAACATTTCTAAGTTATTAAAATTTGGTGTTGCTATTGGAAATTTCAAAGTTCGCAACATTTTTAATACGAAGACGGCCCCTTATGCAAATTTTGTGTCATGCAATTAACTCAGATCGTTAATTGTTCACAATCTCAAAAAGGTCCGATTCTATAGGGTGACTAATGGCTGAAATAATCACTAGTGGTACTTTTTTTTATTTCCGCAGCTGTACATTCTTAAAGCTGACAAAGTTCTTAGCTTTAAGCTTTTGATATGAATTTATTTCAATGATACTAAAAATTTGAGGGCAAAAATGTCGAATGCGAAGGAAAAAGCTTGAAATTCACTTTAAACTCATGAAAAGAAAACTTCAGAAAACAATCATCTCATCTTCGATTTTGGGAATCTTCTAACAAGAGAGGTAACGTAAATGGAAACTTTTGACATGCATATTGGGGCTGTGGGGAGCCTTGTGGTTAGAACCTTGATCCCCGGATCAAAAGTTCCCGAGATCGAGTCCTGGTACCACTGAAAACCCATCGAGTATATGCGAAGTACGTGATCGTTAAATCTGTTGGGTCTGAAAGTTTTGTGGGCGGTCATTGCGCAGTTTCCCACGGGTTCAGGTCTCTGGAGACTATTTCCATCCCCATTCAGGGACATGTCTAAATTGTGGAGGTGGCGCACGATAGATGGCAGCACCTGTCACGTATATGTGTGTATGTTGCTTCTGTCTTAAATTTATGTATGCCAACCGACATACATATTTTGCGTCGCATTGCGTATTTTGAGTAAGTTTTCAAAAAAATAAGAATGAGGCATAATATTGATAAATGCCATTGAATAAAGTTTAGTTTAGTTTGAAATATCGTCGCACTAGAGTCACTTGAGGGCTGTTGGCGACGTTCATCGTATTTTAGAACCATAGTCAAGTGACGAGCCGACACCCCAGTAGGCACCCAATGCAACCATTGAGGCCGAAATCTTGAATAAAGTAATTTTCGATTTACATGTGTTTACGACATTGTAAAACGAAAAGCTATTTGCAAAATATGCATCTCCAGTTGTATCACGTTTACGATCTTACTTTTGAATACTTACAAAACCTTTCATAAAAGAAAAATAAGCAAAAATAAGAATATTTTATTAGGATTTAAAGCAAAAAAAAGTCGTTACTATGTTGAAAAAATTATTTGAGATACGATTTGAAAAAATCAGTCTCTGAAGCAAACTGGTCATTTTCCTACAACTGACACATATGATATTACGCTTTTTAAAAAATTTCGTAAAATTAATTTCCGATTTTGAAATTATCAGTTAAAAACAGAAAACTTAAAGTATCTGAAGTTGTATTGTTTCGCTAAAAGAACATTAATGCCAGATAAATAGGATGTATGTAAAATAAGTCGACAGAGAAAGAGAGAGAGTGAGAGAGAATCTTAGTTAAAATTTAGCTTTTTTTATTTAGCTGCTAGACATTGGTAAACGATAAATTGGTTGTCTGAAGTCGACGATAGATAAGGACGGAATGTCCTCAAAAATGTATAGCTTGTATAGCTCTAATGTATAGCTCACCCAGACTGACCTATCAGAGGTTAAGATTTTGTTATAAGAAAGGTTTTAACACATTCGCTGCCACTATATCATCGATAGAGGCTTCAGCGATGCTGATAAAGTAGAAGAACATCCTGTTTTTTTTTAAACATGTTCGTAACAATCGAAATGAACTAAGTATTCTTCATTTTCAAACAAGTACAAATTTTAATTCGAAGTCGTAAAATTGCAAGGTTAGGTTGAATTAACTTTGCTTACTAAAGCTACACGACATTCGACCGCTATTCTCAAAAATACGAGGAAATTTTCCTGGTTTTTTCCAGCTGGATAACTCGTAACCTGTCACTAATTATTGAATTGAAAGCCAATTGCCAGATTTGCTTCAGTGATTAACTTTTCGACTGTAAAATCATCATTAAATTTTCATGATTCATATTTTTGGTTAGTTTTTGTTTGAAAAAATACATAAAAAAACAGACTATTTGCAGGCTATTTTTTATAGCTAGATTGTTGAATAACAAACTGAATCACTTTACGAAATGCAGTATGTCTGGTGTCTGGTCGCCCTACACTTGAGACGAAGGATTTTAATTTCCTCCTAATTTTAAATAGAATGCCCTCTTTCAAATCACCAAGTATTATTCTAAGCACAGAAGGATCGGTTTCAAAAGTTACTAACGATCTTGAACTCATAAGAACGGTTGGCGAAATGGTACAGCTGTGGAAATAAAAAAGTACCCACTAGAGGCTATTTCATCCGTAAGTCACCCTATAGAATCGGACCTTTTTAAGTTTGTGTACAATTAACATTCTGAGTTAATTACACGATACAAAATTTGCATATTAAAAATATTACGATCTTTGAAATTTCCAATAGCAACACCCAATTTTAATAACTTAGAAATGTTAAGCACTCTTGAAAACCCTTAAATCTAAGTTTTTGTTACATTTGGATGAATATTTGACGAGTTATTCAATCGAATCACTTGTGGACCTTTTGGGGACCATCTCTAAAGTGACAAGCAAGCAAGCATGCAAAGCCGTCTTTATTTATCAATTACACACGTAATCTTATACACAGTCCCCTAAAGGGTAATTAAAAGGTATTTTGTGATTTACTCAGCAAATTATGAATAAAAAATTTTAAATTCGGGATTTCGCTTAATCTTCTTGTCTTAAATTTATTTCTTTAAAAATATTAAGGGGTTTCTATTCCTATTTTTTTAAAAAAATAATATAATAATTATTTAAAAATATAAAAATTGTTTTAAATATCCCAATATTGAATGTATTTTGCTTGGGTTATTATAATTTCTTTTCAGTAAAAAATTCGTTTCATTATCTTAATTATTTATAGATCGGGATAGTTTTTTATGTGCAACTCATTTAACATTATGGGACCTAAACTTTGCACGTCTCTAACTCCTCTAATAATGCTTAAAAACTAACAAAATTCGGCATTTCGTATTAACATAGGTCAGAGATTTGAAATATGGATTCAAAAAGGGGTATTGCTATTGGAAATTTTAAAGTTAGTAACATTTTTAATATGACGATGGCCCCTTACGCAAATTTTGTGTCATGCAATTAACTCAGAATGTTAATTTTTCACAATGTCAAAAAGGTCCGATTCTTTAGGATGAATAACGGAGGAAATAACCTCAAGTGGGTACTTTATTATTTCCACAGCTGTACAGCTGCGGAAATAAAAAAAAGTACCACTAGTGATTATTTCTGCCGTTAGTCACCCTATAGAATCGGACCTTTTTGAAATTGTAAACAATTGACATTCTGAGTTAATTGCATGACACAAATTTTGCATAAGGGGCCATCTTCATATTAAAAATGTTACTAACTTTAAAATTTCCAATAGCAATACCCCTTTTTGAATCCATTTTCAAATTTCTGACCTATGTTAATACGATATGCCAAATTTTGTTACTTTTTAAGCATTATTAGAGGAGTTAGAGATGTGCAAAGTTTAGGTCCCATAATGTTAAATGAGTTGCACATAATTATTTATAGATTGGGATAGTTTTTTAAGATACGCTCAGACAGATATTTACAATTAAAAAAACTATACTTCTTACTACAATTTTATAATTTAAAAAGTATCGTTAATATTTTAAAGAAACATCAGTAAGTTCCAAATGTTGCTCCAAGAGCAAGCATAACATTGAGCATTTATTATTCAGAAACAAATCATAAAAAGCACATCTTTTTGTATATAGTAAACATTTGCCGATTCTATAGATTTCATGCGTTACACTTACACTTCTTAGCATTTGTCTGGTTTTAGGTGACGTAATTCTAGCTCTTTTAGCTTTCATTTATGCTTTTTCTTTAATCTGTACCTTGAAGGGTACCCTGTTCCCACGTGACATTGGATCAACAATTGAAGCTAGAGAAATTATTTGCTTTCATTTATTATCTCTGTTGCCACAAAAGACCTGGAAAATGCCAATTTAAAAGTGGCTTCTTTGTAAATTACTTGTGTTTAATGTTAAAATAGCGTGATATATGAAAGTTTTAGCAATTTTCAAGCATTTTCAATAAAATTAAGAAACATTGCGCGTTGTTTTCTTCTTAGCTATGTGATAAGAAAACCTTATTTTAAAATAACACAGATGTTGTTTCAATGAAGTCAGTACAATTATTGGGAAATACGTCATTTTTTATTATTATGTAATGGGATAAAAATTATAATTTTGTTTTATGAAAAACTATGCTGCAGATTAAAAACAAGAATAGATTTTTCAAAAATGTTTATGGGCGCTTTGGCAGTTAAGAGCAAAATTGATATCGTGCTAAAAAAAAGCAGATGCTTTTAATGATAGCAGTCATTTTTATGATGCATTCTTTTTTACTTTCACATAGAAATAACTGATCGTGAAGAGAGTCAAGGTCACAAAATTCTCTACAAATTCGAAGATAGCGACGAGAGAGAGACCAAGCCAGAGCCCTAACTCACCACCCAGATGGCTGAGCAATTCCGATTCATCAAACTTGGGTGTCTGCTCGTAAGTAATAACTTCAGACGAAGCAAAACGAATGTTAACTTTTGCAAAATTATTCCTATACTTTTTGAGTTCGTTAATATCTTTCGAGTCCTCGTAGTCTAACTTTTCGAAAAAGTAAGCCCTCGAAGGCCATTTAGCCATCGAGATGACCTCGCGGAAATGCGTAGAGACGCACGGCAGGGGACATTCGCAAGGAGACGATTCCATCCTCTGGAGGTCACCAAGAACGCCATCCAGACAGCACATGTCTTTCGTGTTCAAAATGTTGCATTTTGGCTTTCCAGGAATCTGCACCAGGTAAGGTTCCAAACACCCGCATCGCTCGAAGTAGTGCTTCTGCATGCACACTTGCATGCACGCTGCCGGGCTGTCGGTTTCCGGTGGACCTCCAGGTTCATAGTCAATGCAGTGGTCCTGGTACGGCGACTTGAGTCGGGTGATTTGAGACTTTCTTAAGGAAACAGTCACTTCGTAACCTGGGCTGATGTTGATGCCTTTTTCTTCTGGGTGAGCGTCTTCAGATGGGCTGTGGACAATAATCCTCGAACCCAGAGTAGGAGAAATCGGCAGGTACTCCAAAGATTTCAAATTTATCACTAATTCCAAGCCGTTTCCAGATGCTTTCCCTTTCAAATGGTTTTCTGAATTGAAAGTAAAGCAGTTTCCAAATTGAGTGCTTTTAAGGAGGTAAAAATCATCACAATTGCATTTTTTGTCATTAAATGAACATTTTCTAAGCATTTGATAGCATAAATGTCCTGCAAAAATCAAAGCTGAGGGCTCTAGTTTGAGATATTTATTAAAAAATTTAGAATATTTTTCTTCTTTTTGCTTCGCCTCTCTTTTGTTGGAACTACAAGACATTGCGGCGTGTCTCTCTGACGCAAACAGTGGTGGTTTTCCAGGTTGTTTTCTTGTCTGAAATGCATCTGAATCTGACTCAGGACTGATAGGTTCGCAAAATGTTAACCATGTACCATTTTCATCAAAGCAGTCTTCGAAACTCGAGACATCCATTCGATTCAGGTTGCAGATGGTCACTGCAATAAAATCCAAATTAGACGATTGCTCCACTTTCAAACTGACAATGACTGGGTACTGGAAGTAAAGGTCCAAAAATCGGTAGACCTGAAAGCAACATCCAACAGCCGTTGTCCCTAGTACAACCAGCCACAATGCTCGTAACACTGGCGACGATGACTGTCCAATTTGAGTTAATGCGTAGATTGAAGAATTTTTCAAACTACTTTGAATTAAAGAAATAAGTCCTTTATTTTTACGAGAACGTTTTTTGGATTTCGCATTGTATTTTTTTCTTCGGAACATAGCAGACTTTAATCAAACCGTATTAGGTACACAAGCATATTAGGCACTTAACTGTTATTTACTTAAGTTCCGAGTGGAATGTGTCACTCTTAAGGCACGTTAATCTATGTAAGCATATAGTATAATGTACATACTTAAAGTCTCCATTCTTTATATTTGCATCCGCCGCATTCGTAACTTCACACTACATCCGCACTAGATGGCTCTGATGTTAGGGTAAGTTAGTTAGGGTAGGGTACATATATATTCCGGCTTGTGTGCTTGATCAGAGACCCTCTTATAATCCTTCGTCAAGTAAGACAGAGACAGAAAGAATTTGTACTGTCACAGAGAAAGGAATTACACCCTGGGTCTAGGTGGGAATCGATCCCGCACCCATTACAGTGCGAAGACTGCTAGCTTAATGGTCTAAACCACTCGGCCACCCTGGTCCGTGGCTATGATGTACTACCGCGCTGTACCAGCCTTCTAGATAATAACAAATATCGTAGTAATTAAATGAAGTATCTTTTCTTAAAGATGGGTACGGGTTGATGAAATGGCTTCGGTATCACTATTTGGTTGCAAAACAGATATATCACACTGTATAACACGATGGTGTTTGAAACAGTAAATATTTTTTTATAACAACGTGCAAAAAAGTTCACTTTTTTATATCATATTCCTTCATAAATCCTTGCGAAAATGACACTTTACGTTCTTGCGTCACAGACAGTCTTCGAAAAGTTGGCTTTCGGCACTAGTGTGGTAAAGTAAATAAGAGTTTCTGATTGGTAGAAAAGCAAAATGATGTCATGAATATCTCCATGGAAACTAAATGGTCACGAAACTCAGTTAATTCTATTGGTTCATTACTTTTGCATTTTCTAATCTCCATGGAAACTAAAAGTATTACAAAAATTATAAAGGAAACGAAATAAGATAAAAGTAAGAACACAAATTTCACTCCAAACAATACTTTTCTGGAAGAAAGATTCGACCAAACTTC
The DNA here is from genome assembly GCA_023701765.1 of Hylyphantes graminicola. Taxonomy (NCBI): domain Eukaryota; kingdom Metazoa; phylum Arthropoda; class Arachnida; order Araneae; family Linyphiidae; genus Hylyphantes; species Hylyphantes graminicola. Next base: position 74,626,120 of record CM043114.1, on the reverse strand, counting down.
CTTAGCTGCTTTGTTAATTTAATCTGGAAGTTGATCGAATATCATTTCAAATTCATTTTCACCTATGTTCGGTAGCACTAATTAATCTAAATACTATTTTGATTCAAAATAGAAAAGTATTTTACAACTTTTCTTTCACTACTTTGCATTTTCGAATATCTCCATGGAAACTAAAGGATGTTATGAAAATCACTCATTGGTAGAAATACTTTTTTGCACGCCATTATAAAAAATATCGTAAGCAAGCACGTTCCAAATAATACTTTATTAAGCTCGTGTCATAATTTCACTCGCTCGTACCTCGCTCTTGAAATAAAAGCCACTCGCTTAATAAAGTATCATTTTCGGAACTATTTGCTTAAATAACTATTTTTTTCTTATGTTTCCCATCACAACTACTAAATACTCAAAATAAACCGATATTTTCCAATGACGACATCATGCACAAATCGACGTATTTAAAAACATTATTATATTCCGTGAACCAATCAATTAACAACATAATTGAGTTTCGTATCATCACTTTATTTTGGAACCAAATATAAGAGAAGGTCTTTATTTTTTATTCAATATTAATTTACGTCTACAGTTGGGACGACTCATTTGAACATTAGGGGTTGATCAAGGGGATTTCATTTACATGAAATTTTTCAATCAATTAATGCAGGTATTCGTGCAATACATGCATTAAAGTATTTCAATTAAGTATAGTCGAAGATCGATAGTGCTTTTATTGCATGTACTGAAGGCCATTTTGCTCTATTACAAGAGTTATCATTTTCAAAAGCGAATCAAGCTGACCAAACAAATTTTTTTAATTCAAGTCTATTAAATTAGTAATAGGTTATTGATTTTATTATTTGCTGATTGACTTAAACTCATTATTGTAAAAGAACACGGCACCCAAACATTACAAAAAAAAAATCAAATTTTCGTTGTTACTAACTTCTTTCGTTTCGCTTCGTAAAAAATGGAGCAATATTTTATTATCATATCTTAATTAGGAAGTTGTTTTGTAATACTTTCTGGGCAATTGCCTGTACTTGTACTAAAAATAGAAATATTTTTAAATATTTTTAAGTAACCCAGGAATAAGATGGTCATGCAACTTAATTAAAAGCCAGATCTATTAACGACGCATTAATACCTTCACTTCACAACAATAACGCTAAAGTTGAGTTTTTTTAATTAATTTTTCGTGTAATTTAATCTGACCTTCATAATTTGTACTGGACTCTTCACTTGTCAAATGTTTTATAAACAGAACATTTGACGAGTAAAGAGTCAAGTACAAATTATGAAGGACAGATTTAAATGAGCAAAAAAGCTTGCCGTAGTAAATTTTCTCTAACCTACCCTCGTTAACATCATACATATACACATTAAAGTTTTTTTTTTTACTCAAATGTCTAAAGGGTTAGTTCCTATTTTAATCTTTCAAATGTAGATGGTGCCACCATCGACAGAGTAGATTTTCATTTCACAGGCACGTTTACATGAGCCATCGAATCCATGGAATGCCAAAATCCCCATTAGAGGAAAAAGAGGTCGAGCAGGATTTCTAACACAAATGATAGTCTGTGGCCGAATCCATGGTATGAAACATCAAACCCTCCTTCATTGGAGGGCTCGCGAAACCCCCTAAGGAAACTCTGCAACTCTGTACTGTCTGGGAGAAAATTCCCAAGAGGGAAAAATTGCTGAGTTTGCTCTTCCATCCATGGATTTGATGGCTCATGTAAAGGCGCCTTACGAAGGTTTTGTTACATAAACACTGATGGTTAGTTTGTAAAAACATTTTGAAGCCGAAACCGGGATAAATCGTTAAAAAAAAATATCATACGCATTCACAACAATTGAACGTTTCATGAATTTCATAGAATTAAATAGAATTTACTGATTACGTGATTTTTCGGCCAATTTGTCTTTTTGCTATAACTTTGCTTCATTATTCTAATAACAATACACATCAGCCAGGTACACTAAGCTACTAAAATTTCTATTTTAGAGTCAGCAAGCTTTTAAAACAGTCGGTGCTTTGACTTATTTTACAGCCATAAAACGGAAGATACTTACGGCCGAAAAACAAGCAAACTCTTGCGCCTTGTATGGTTTTAATAAACCAAAATTGTACATTTTTCATATTTGGCGTAAGAAAAATTCGACATTTTAATAACTTTAGGTCTGAAATTCAATAAATTACTCATCCAAGGTGCTTTAACCTAGTATCATACTCCGAAAATAGGATTTCTATTTTACTAAGACAGAAAATTGTGTTACACTGCACCGTAAAAATCATTAAATTATTTAAAAAAATTGCCAATGATGTAATATTTTTCAAAACTTTTCCATACTTTTTGTTAGCTAAATACCATTTAAAGTAGTTTTAATATCGTATGAATTGCTGTTTTTTTTTTTTTTTAAAGGATTATTTTTGAAAAATAAAAAACAAAGTGCGATTTCTCAATCTTCATTTCTAAAGTTCGAATGTTTAAGAAAGCAGAACTTGACAGGAAATTAATTGCGAATTTTAAATCAAGGTAAAAAAAATAGGACTTCTGCTTACAGGCAGGAATTAAAAATTTAAATGTTATCATTATTAAAATTTCTCTTTGATAAATTGAAGTATTTTCACTTAAAGATATTTGTTATGGAACTGATAACGTTATTTTCAATCAAATAGTAATTTCATTCTGTAAGTGTTTATTTTGAATTATTCTTCCTTTTTTAATTTTTTTTTATTAACAATCAAAATAACCAGAATATATTTTTTCTTCAAATTTCATTAGTTTTTAGTGTTAATGATTTTTATTCCTGCTAAAAAGGGTATAAATGTTAAAAGGAGCCAGTTCGTAAAAATTAACTTTTAAGAATGAATGTATAACATTAGAACTATGGGACTGCCTACTCTGCTTAATGGTTCAGCAGAAAAAATACTTGAATTTAACAAAAGATAAATTTTAATTTTTTACTCTTTTAATTTGATAAATTCGAGAATTTGTATGTTCTCATTAAAGATAAATTAATAGGTAAAAAGTTTATTTCCGAGCCACATTGTACAAAAAACGGTGGCTCGTTTTCTATGTATAGTTTTGATTTTTTTTCTACGCGATAAAGGATAATTTTATATTGAGTTGAAGCATGCTACAGGGTATTAAAGTGATTCAAAGGCTCACAAAAGTGTATTGAATTTTTTTTTATTTAATTTTTAAATATACTGCTTGACCTTGACACCCAAGAGTCCACCCTAATAAATATTCAGAAGTTATTTTAATTTAAATTTAAAACTAAACCTTTATTTTATCTGTGGTACGACTTAAAATAGATTTTTTACAGTGCGTCAGGTGTATCATTACTTCTTGTATATCTCTACATCCAATTTGAAAGCCTTAGCATAAGAATTAAACAATGGTATTTTCAAACTTAAAAGAACAATTTAAGTTGCATTATTAGCTATTGCATATTGAATCTAGTTTATCTAATAATGAAAAATTGATTCAACATATTAAAACAATGAAACATTCTGGACAACAATGCATTTAAACAGTTTATTCAGCAGACGCACAAAAAACTTTAACAACTAAGCATCATATCAAAATATCTTCAACTGTTTCTAAAAAAAATATTTATATTTTCAAGTTCATTGTTCCTAATACCTGGATTTAAATATCGCTTCTGGCATGGCGCCTATTTTCAGAAGATTTAGACATTTCTTGTAAGTATCTAAATATAAAAACCATATTAGTGAGTTTACAATTTACTCCATAGTAGACAGTATTAATTAACAGTCACCAAAGCTCGATATAATATAAAACTTGAAGATTTAAGCACTGAGGTTAAATATTAGCTTTTTGAAGCTAACGTCAAATACAAATGAAATAGGTTTACATTTAAGTGAAGATTGAAATCAAAATATGTAGTTGTACATTACGCCCAATACAATAATTTAATCACAAACCCTTCATTAATCGCTACGATCAAAATATATCTTAGTAAAATGTTGAATCAAAACTAATAAAATTAACTAATAAATTGTTATATGTAGCAAAATGAAAAATGTTTACTGTGTTTTTTTAAATATCGAAAGAGCACAGTCAATATAAATTGCTCACTAACTAAATTTCTTACAGTATTCAACGTACGATATTTCGCTCGAAATTAGTAAACTAAAAAAAATATTTGCTACAGATATTAGATACATTTTCAAACGTACATTTTATTACATACAGAATTTTTCGTAATTACGAAATAATATTTAAATATTAAGCAACTCTAATACATGATGCATATTTCTCATTTACAGTGGCAGCCTAAGATCCTGCATTACTGGTACGAATGTTGATCAGGTAATATGCATTTTATATGTTCATACATTATAATTATGCATTGTACAGTTAATTGTGAATTGTAATAATGTTTTATTAAGATCATCTGCTCTATTTTTAGCCAGATCATATTTAGGTATGTGTTGTACTTTCTAAAAATAGTGTAGTTATTTGTGTGTCTTAAGTCCTGTATACAAAATATATTATTTTGGATTATTGAATTAAGGTTACTCAACAACCAATAATTAACTACCCTAGGAAAATTTATTTTTCAAATTTAAATCAAAGCTCTTTGGGGTTAGGTATTTACAAATCGTAGAATAAAAGACTTAATCATCATGGATTAAAAGAAAAATAAAGTCGTGTCAAAAACTTTACTATCTTGAAAGACCTTTTCCCTTTCAGTTTTATTAAACTTTTTTGCAGTTTTTATGTGAAAATAACATAAAATATTACCTAATGGCATTTCTAACCCTATGAGCAATAAGCAGATAGGACATAGAAATAATCTTGTTTTGCTGCGTGATAATTACATTTTAACTTTCAACTCATTAAATTTATTTTTGAGCCTTAATTTCCGCATTGCATGTTTTAAAGACTGCTTAATGTAATTTAAATTGATATATTTTCAAAAACTTATGAATATTTCTGTGCTAATTTTGCAATAAGAAAGTTGAAGAAAAAAATGCTTTGAGGCTTGGTATTACTCCTTTTTTTTTTCAGATAATAATTTAGTGCATTAAAACACTTCAGAGTTTGACAAATACAAGTTATAATAATTTTACTTTTTTTAATATTTAGGATCCAGAAAAGTATAAATACCAGGATGCGTATTATTGGAAAGAAGGCAAAAACGATAATGTGAAACTTATTTGTTATCGTATGCTTACTGACAGTAAAGAGGATTTGCAAGCTGATATAAATAATGAAAAAGAAACTAAGAGCAAATCCCAAATCTCCTCAAAGTCGGATGAAATTGAAGAACCTCCAACCCACCAACCCAAAGCCAAAAATCCTCCTTTCCCCATGATAACTGTTTTCTCTCCTTTCCAAATGATACCTACTTTCTATGATGTCGTAGTCAAGATCGGCAAGGGCTCAGAGTTTCCCACCACAAAGGAAGTGCTCTGTAAATATTCTGCATATTTCTACAAGAGATTGGCATCTAACAAGGAAAGGATATGTGTCCTAAAAGTGAGTATCGTTAGAAACACCATCCACAACATTTTATGCGACAAATATAATTTTAAATTGGTAGATGATCCACAAAAAAAATTTAAAATCTAGTAAAAGATCGACAGAATTGAGCATCGACATAGGAGCACTTTACGGAGCACAATGTTAAAAAAAAATTAGCTAATTTAAGCAAATAGGACTCTTCGAGTTGTATAAATACTGAAAAAATTAAAAAAAATGTTAGGTCTAGCGATTGAAATATTCTTAAACCTCAGTTGGATGACAGATTCGATAAGTAGTTTTAAACATACCTATTAAAAGCAATGAAAACTATAATTTCTGCTGGTTCTCCTAAATATGTAATAACTGGCCGAATGTATAATGAATGTCTCCGACTAGGTTTTAGGCAAGAATTTTAATTTGGAATACGAGTTGCTAAATGTACATTAACAATGCAAACTTTGTTTTTTGCAAACTTTGTTTTTTGCAAACTTTGTTTTTTGCAAAGTTTGTTTTTCGCAAACTTAGATACGACTTCTTCCGATAGCTTCATAAATAAAATGTTAATAATTTCATTTGTTTTCAGGTGGATGAAAAGTATGTCAATCCAGAGGCATTCAAAACCATTCTTCAGTTCCTGTGCTTCAGGCAGCCCTTCACATGCCAAAACTTAACGACTGAAGTCATAAGGACGGCTACGTACTTGAGGATGCCCCTGATTATCTGCAAAATTGCAATGGTAAGCATACGAAATTCAGGGATATGAAAGTTATTGTGTTTAAAAGATTGTCTTCATCAACTTATTCCTAAGCTATCTTTTCGTTAGAGACTTATAAATATTATAAAGCAAACAAATAAGTCCGGCAGCTTTTACGAATTAGTTTAAATGTATTGGAGAGTTTTGCAGCATTATTATCTTTGATGCATGTTGAATATTATTGAAAAAATTTAACTGAACTGGGGGTCTTTTAAAATCTAACATTTTTTTTTTAACCAATCCAACAAATCGTCAAACGCAAAGTAAAATATAACTTTTTTTTACAGAAAACCGGGTTTCAAGACATGGTTTTTATGCCATATTTTTTAAGAAATGTTTACTCAGAAATAAATTTTAATTAAAAAATATTTATTTGAAAATTATTGATTTGAAAATTATTGAAATTATTGATTTGAAAATTATTAAGTAAAAATTTGATACCCTAAAGATAATGGCTATATTAGACATAAACGTGAAATATTCGCGATATAGGAGATAATGAATGGAAAGTGGAAATTTAGTGGCTTAAAGGAAGAAAATTTAGCATTTAATTGTTTCGGAAGCAAAAAGGAAGTTTTCTCTAACTTAAATGACAAGTATTCTAGATTACTACCTACGTATTCGCAGAAGTTAATGTTAGTCACAATGTCGATTTCATTAAAAAGGGTTATGGGTTAGGTTGAAATACCGTCTTACAAGAGCTACAAGAGGGAGAGCAATTGGCGACGGGCGTCAAAATTTAGAGCAACGGTCAAGTAATGATCGGACTCCTGAATAGGAACCTAACGCAACTTTTTAAGACGACATCGAAAGCAGCGTCGGAATTTTGTTGCATTTGTAACATGCACTATACGCGGGGTATTATTTGCTGGAGTTTTGGCTGCGCATACAGTTTCTAGGTAGGCAGTTATTTTGGCAATGCCTTGACCCAAACCAGGAGTCTTTCGCTTCCTTACCTACTGGGCTCCCCCATTGGAAAAGGTGACGTTCACTGGACGATATTTTAAATAACCATGTACAGCATCGCATTTTCTCACTCAACGATACAATTTTAGTGTAAACATGTATATAATTTTATTTTTGCAGATTCTGAACAGCAGAATGAGGTCTGCCGAAAACGCCCTGGCCAAGCTCGCTCTGATTTCCGAAATGAGAGAGCAGCTGGAAAAGTGTCCGCCAGTGGCGAATCTCAAATGCAACAAGACACAGGTCACAGTCAAGGGACAGAGGGGAAATCTGAAAGACAAGCACCTGGTCAAGATGTGCAAGTTGGAGCACATTCAGAAAGAAAAAGAATGGTAAGGATGTTTTAATTATATCAAGAGCTCCATTTGGGAAACAGCATTTGGCTTTCCATTTCGGAAAGCCCAATGCTGTTTGCCAAAGGGGCCTTTGCACCGAGGATCGCTGGTTTAGAAAGCAGAAAAAATAATACTTTAGTTTCGTATCATTTTTGTTCATCACCCTTTCAGTCCCAAAAAAACTACTACACTACAGAAACATCTGATATTTACAAAATAAGCTTATTTTAGGTAAAAAAAAAAAGAGTTGCATAAGAAAAAAAATTCATTAAAATTTTTTATATGGTTTTTGAAATAATGCCAAAATTTTTTAACTGTGGAAAACAACAAAATAAAAATATATGTTATGCCTAAAAACACCTCGAGATATATATTTTAAGGTATCTGACCATATTATTAAAAGAAATTTAGTAATTTTATTAACCGAAATAGCTTAAATTGTGTTTTAAATATGTGGAACCGAAGTGAACTTTTCAAAAATCAGGAGAAACGCTTGTTAGCAATTTTCTAAATAAAAAAATAGTAGTTCTGACTTCTATTGATATTAATGTAAAATATTGTCTAATAGAACAAAGTATGAAGAATCGAATGATGTGTGTTTGGATGTCCGTACCGGGACATAAACATTTGGAAAAAAATATTGAAAGTGATGCCAATAATGGCATCACTGGGACTGAAAGGGTTAAGGGGACACGGTACCCAAAACATTATTTTGAGAAATAATAGCATAAACTTATAAATTATACTGGTTTTATATAAAGGTCACTCTAAACATTTTCTAGCAATAAAAAGAAATATTTAAAAGTCGGTTTTTATTTTTAAAGAATCAAAAATTTGAACTTTTTTTAAAACGTTTCGCCTCCTTCAATTTTGAGAATAACTCCCCCAAACTATTATAGTTGGTTTTTAGTATTATTTATTCAATAATTGGGCATGGATCTTAAAATTTGACCTACAGTTAAAAAGTAACATGCCTTTATACTGAAAATCACAGACAAAAAAATTGAATTCGGCATTTTTTAAGAAACAAGGAGAGGGAGCGAGGATCTCCTAGTACTTAAAGGGTTAATGGATGCAAAGATGTCTACTTCATAGAAAAAATAACGAAATAACGACACGAAATCTTTGTAAAAAACAAGATATTTCATAAGTGATCAAAATGTTTGCTCAAAACATTCTTTTAATTTCTAAAAATGTTTGCTCAAAACAATCTTTTAATTTCAGGTTCTTCGAAGCATCTGTTGAGGGAGACAAGGAACGCAGCACCTTTGAGGAAGTAGCCATGAGGCCTCATATTGTGGTGGAAGAGGCAGAAAGACTCACTTTGTATGTAAGTATTAGATTCAGTTCATTCATTTATATTATGGAATTTTATTCTTACCTTTACAATACGGCATTTTCCATACGGCGCTTAGCAGGAAAACATACGTTTGAAGAAAACATATTTTTAGCTACCGTCTAATGGGGCAACTTTGACTATAAATATAGATAACTTTGGCCCAACCGTAGTCAAAAGAATTTTATCATTTTAAAATTATCGTATCTTATCATTACATCATAAATGATCATTGCAATTTAGGAAAAGGTGACAACATTGCTCTTTATTTCCCATAGAGAAAACTTTACATTATAATTTTGTAAACAACATAAAAAACGTTTTTATTCCTCAAGTGTTTTATAGGAAAAAGCAATTTCTTCGAAATTTAAAACTGAAACCTAGTTTACGAAGTTAACCCATTAGACATTACTTGACCAGAATTTGGCTGATTTTGACTGTGAAATTTCTTTTTTAGGCTTTCAATGTGTTTAAACACAACTACAAGTATGTCGTGTACGTAGATTTGGAAGACTACAAGAAAAGTGTGGAAGACGGCTTGCGAGGTTGCACAGAGTTCCTTGCCACAAAACCTTGAAGCCTCCACACATGAAGAATAGATGTTCATCAATAGCCCATTTTTTTATTCAAAAAATATTGTTTTCTTGTTCTCCCCACTTTCTCCATGATTATGACAATCCCTCCATTTTACAGAATCATATTTTATATAATGGATACATTTTTTGCCGGATCTTAGAAAATATAAAGAAAGAATGGAATGTAAGGAATGTTGTTACAGATGGCTTGTAAGCAAAAAGCGATAACAATATGTTTATTCGTAAAAAAAACATGAAGAAGGCAGCAGTTCACCATCTTGAAGAACAACAACAATGCGTAGAAAAATATAAAAAGGCGTATTTCATTAGAAAAAAAAGAAAATCAATTAAGAAGGAAGCATATAATCAAGAAAGAAACATGAAATGATATTTGCGTAGAAAAAAAAGAAGCTTATAAGAGACTTAGTGTCATGAAAGATGGAAGCAAAAAATATAGTTTTGCCCAAAGAAATGGAAAGCATGAAAAGACGACTTAGAGTCATTAAAAAAAGGAAAATCAAAGAAAAAGGTGGTTTACAGAAACGATGGACATAGTTGCAATATGATCTACGTTTACAGAAGGAAAGGACCTTTATTACCTACGAGAAGAAGACATTAAAAAATGATCTAACATGATCACAAGAAAAAAAAGTTTACTCCTTACGGCAGATGTCTACGACCTGTCTACAAAGTAAAGGAGAGAGAGGAGCTGAAGTCCTCGACATTGTACCTCAGAGTACGGATAAAGTCCTCATCAAGGAAATATACATTCAGTCATTTTCTAAACAGAAGTAAGCTAATTCTAAAGCTTAAAAATAAAGAGGCATGTCTTCCAAATAAAGGAGCTCGAAAAATGGTAAATCCAAGCCTGATATGGTTTACCCTTTCCGAATGAGTTTGTAAACTGCCGCCAAAAACAAGCTGGAAAAAGAAAAAAAGAATGGATTAAGAAGTAAATGCAAGTTGTTAAGCCATGCAGATGAGTGAAGTCCGGCGTTACGGTATAAAGATTGGTGTTTCCAAGGCTTCCGATGCAAAGTGTCATGGTTCCTAAGAATCCAGAATAACGATGGACATAGTTTTAATATCGTCTACGTTTACAGATGAAATGGACATCTATTGCCTACGAGCGGGAGACATTAAAAAATGATCTACATGTTCATAATTAAGTATATGCTTATTCCTTACGACAGAAGTCTAGTACCTGTCTACGAAATAAAGAGTTAGGAGCTGAAGTCCTCAAGCATTGTACCTCAGAGTACAAATGCCCTCAAAGTCCTCGAAGAAAATACATTCAGTCATCTTAAACTGAAGTATCATTCAAGCTTAAACTAAAGCTGTAAAAATGAGACATGTCTTCCAAAAAAAAAAGCTCGGGAAATGGTAAATACAAACCTTAATAGGTTTAGCCTTGCAGAATGAGTTCGCAAAATGTCGAAAAAAAAAGGAATAGAAAAAGAAAAGAAAGATTAAGAAGTAAATGCAAGTTGTTAAGCTTTGTGGATGATTGTGTGGAGTTTCCAGTATAAAGATTGATGCTTCCAATGATGTAACTCTTCGTGATTCCTGAGAATCCAGAATAAAGCTTCGTAATTTTTATGCTTCCAATACAAAAGCTAAATGCTTTTAAAGTTTGATTCAAACGATGTGCTTTCAAAGCTTCCTTCATAAAAAAAATACGCCTTTGATATAAATCTTCATGTTCAAAAATTAGAAAGAAGATTGGTGTTAAAACTGCTAAAACGTGTTTCGAGAGTTATTAACGAATGCTGAGGTGTGGTTTCGTGGAATATATGGGCACAACAATGTAAAAACGCATTTTAATTTTAGCACACATAAAGAATATCTTGTTTCAAACTGTAACCATAGCTTTGTCAATAAAAACAATAGCCCAATCTGCATTGTGTTTCATTTAGTTAATTTTTATTTAAGGAAAAATAATAAAAATCACAAGGGTATTGATGATTAGCATTGAGGAGTGGAAAACTTTTTAGTTTCATCAGTCATTTTTGTGTCATGTCCAATTCGAGAGGCATCATCAGGACTTAATACTTTAATAATTATATGCTCTTGTAAAAATTTTTTTATTCAACCTAAGCCTGATCACAGTACTAAGTTTAATATTTATTTTGCAACTTAACTTAAATTAGTACCTGAAATGAACTTTTAAATTAGAAGTCTTAATATATTTTTTTCGATTAAAACACAGTGTCCATTTTTTTTTAATTATTAAAGATTTAATGTCATAAGCAACAATGAACTGCAATAGTCCACGTATCTCTTCTTTTTTTCCTGCATCAGGTAAAATGATAAGTAAGGATAGGAAACAGGGAATTTGCATGATGTAAAAATAGCATAAGTTACCGCATCTGTTTTTTTAATGTAAATATAACCCGAAAAATCTCCTACGTACGATAAAAAAAATTAACTAATTATTCTAATATGGTTATAAACTTACATATTGTATTCAAATACTTCAGATTAGCACCTGGTTTTAAACATAAAACGTGGTAAATTTGTAAAATATCTTTATAATCATTCGATAATGTTAAGTTTGTGGCATATATTTTCGAAGAATTATGCAGTGATTAGTGTCGAAACTCTAACAATGAAACTTAATTACTTAAAAGAAAATAGTGTTATTTGATTGAGTGCAGGTTTTTCAGATGATTAAAAGATAATGTAAATTTTAGGAAAAGAAACCTAAATCTGTTTTTTGTAAGTCAAAATGGTTAATTAAATACAATTTTTTCACAAAAAAGTGCGTAAATATTGAAACAACAAAAAACAAAATTCAAATGAAATTTTACTTATAAACGGAATAGAAAATAATTATGTATATTTTTAATTTTCACATATAGTACAAAGAATAAGTTTACGAGTCATTATTTTATTCAAAATTTGTTAAATACATATGCCTTTGCAATGCAAATACCCAAAACTATTTTAGTATATTAAAAAAAAACATAATAGGGATTTAAGTATCGGAAAGATTATATAAAAAAAATACGGAGAAAAATAGATTAAGGAAAAGCTTCAAAGAAATTGCTTCATATCTTATGTTCTACATAGGATCGACACTGACGTTTGCAAGAGTTCACATGAAAATTTTGATTTCTTTATTCTACTGCATAACCTTAAATTCTATAAGCGTAGCATAATTACGCATGCAATAATTTTTTAAAAAAAATTTGCAATTTAATCTCTTAAGGGGGTATAGGACACAAAATCTTCAAAAAAAAAAAAATTATTATTACCTTAAAAAATAACTCAAATATTTTGGAATAATTTAAAACAAAAATTTTATTTATATCTGCAGTAGAATGCGAGATATGTAACTTTTTGTGTCATGACATCTGTGTTGGCCAACCACGTTTATAATTTTTGCTTCATCGTAATGTATGATAGGATTAACGTTATCAAATCCTTAGTTGTTCGGGTGGTTTGGAACGCTTCAGTAAGGAAAGAGATAAACTTCAAAGCTGTTTTTCTCCTTGATCGTGTTTTCGATGATTTTTTGACTTTAAATTGATATAACTCAAAATCTACTGCCCATAGAGCGTTAAAATTTTCCACTCATATTTTTCAAACATATATCTTTAATTTGCCTTTAGGGATTAGTTGTAAATAGTTTAATTTTTTATTTATTAATTTTTATACAAAAATTGAACCTGTGAAATTATTAAAACAAAACTCAATATTTTTTTAAATAAAAACTATGGCAAATAACAAGAAACGGTAAAGACAGTTTGTTAAATACATTTTCCTGTTTATAAAAATGCTAAATTTGTGTTTGTCAATAAATAATTTTTTGACTTTTAACAAAAATTAAGAAACATCATTTTTTGACATATTTTATTTTTTAAAAAATAAATAATGATAATTTAAAACCTTTGACTTTCTAAAAGTGTAAGTATATTTAGTATACATTTACGGAAAAAAATTATATTGATATCTGCAACATTAAAAAAAAAAGTTAAAAGTGTCCCATACCCCCTTAAGTTTCTACTCCATAGCAGTGAGTGTAAGCAAAAAGAAGGATATCACACTTTTATTTTTAATAGTAATTATTCGGGTTTACTTTGGAATATTCAAAAATTTAACCACGTGTGCTAGGGAATACTCCACATTTAAATGTATATATATATTTTTTGTAAAATACTATAAAATGTTTTTCTTAATGGAAAATTGGTTGTGTATTTCTATTTTTTAAACTTTCAATTACCACTCAATAAACTGAAAAATGTAATTATAAGGTATTTTCAATATTGATTTAAGTTGCTGTATAAAGTTAGGTTATTACTTTTTTTATTCATTGATAATTGTTTTTAGGAAAAAAAGCAATAAAAAGACAAGCGGAACTTGAAAAGTTTCATATTTGAATTATAGAGCTGTCATCTACATGTTATGAAATGTACTGTTATGTGAAAGATTATATTTCGATTTATTTTCTCCTGCCATCTATAAGTTAATTTATACACTATAATTTTTTTTAATTGATAATTTTTGAGGAGCTTTAAAGTTGCGAAAGGATATCCCCAACAGATGGTCAGGTTTCAAACAGAGATTTCTAGTCAAACTCCTTTTTTTGCAGTCTTAATGGAAAACTATCTCCTTTCGAACAAACAAATCCAATTTCGTACTGAAGTGATGATGGTGTTGAATATATTATTCATAAATTAAGCGGAATTTCTAAATTATTTTAAGCTTTTTCTAGGAACCTATCTCCGATGAAAAACCATTTTGGGGTTTTTAGCTCACATCGACAATAGTAAATTAAGCATAAAAGAGAGAACTACAGAAATGAATTTTCACAAACAAAATGACTCCTATATTTATAACCGTTATAATTTCTTTTCTTGGTTCAAAAAATTTGTTTTCAATTGTAATCATAGCCTTAACTATAAAAGTACCATAATTTCATGTATTGTGTTAATTTAATGCGATTTAATTTTTTGTGTTATAATTTAATTTATTTAATTAAGATATAGTTCCTGACAAACTTCATACATCTGCGGGCAGTATAACTATCGTTACCAAACTTGGTTTTAAAAAATTATGAATGCTTAACCTTTTACCCCGTAGTATAGGAAGTATCTGAAAAACGTATTTCATATTCATTTTCTAACGGACTTACTCAAAAGTAAACAAAATTCTTACTCGTATTTATAATTAAGGAAAAGTTAAAACTCTATACTGGACGATTTAAATTTATTTTCAAAAATATTCTAAAACCTTTTTTTACATTGCGATTCAACTTTAGCATGAAATCTCTAAATAACCCAGTGGTACCAAATTTTTATCTATGAGTTCTCGTTATTCAAAAATAAAACCAGAGGCAAGCAGGTGAAAGTTGTACTGTACATTTTATTAAAATTAAATAAATTTCACAAGATCACATACAAACATCCGTTATAATCAATATAAGCTTATAAAACTATTTGACTTTATTTAACAAAGAATGTCAACATTATAATCATTATGTAAACTCCCGTCACTCGACTAGGACTCAAACAAGACAGAGGTTCGTCATCAAAAGCTCCCGAGTACCTCTAGTGCGACGTTATTCTCTGGAGTGAACCCTCTAGGCAGAGGTCCCGTTTAAAATATCTCCCAAAACCTGAAACAGTAAAGGCGGGATTCCATGGTCCTTGTTCGAGCTTTTACTGCCACTGATTGGAGAGTTCGTCATCTTGCTACTTGGCGACTCCATTTGGAACATTTTTAAAACCTCTCTACAAGCAATTAACAAGTTAATTAGTTCCGAAATTGACCTGGTTCGATAGAATATCCAAATATCAGTTTTAAGCCTTTGATTGTGTCAACTACAAAAAAGTGATACGGCACTTTTTGTTGCTTTTATAGCACTCAAAATGAAAATTTTTAGAGTTAATGGCGTGTCCATAAAAGTAACTATTAAACTTATTTTTTTAATTCTTTTTAAAACATAATTTGTAGCATATATTGAAAAGCATGGTTAGATTAAGAATATACGTGTAGCATTTTGCTCGGTTCTTAAGAGGTTAAAGATAAACTTTCCAGAAAATCAGTGATCAATTTAGTTTTGGTTGAATCAAGGTCGTCTAGAGCTACCAAAGACAAAATCAGTGTTCGTCAAAGCACCGAGCAAACAAAGACCATGGAATTGAACCTTAAAAGTATTTATAAAATTTTGCAAGAGGGCATTTCATTTTGCACAAAACCTCTTTAACCAACAATATTGGCACAAGAGTATTAGACATTTTAAAGTACTAGTAGTGTTAATTAGTTAACTTTTAGATTTATTACATATCTTTACAATTAACAAAATGCAGAGTTAAAAAGTTCTGGGGGTTAAAAAATTAGTTTTCGATTCAAGTAACAGTATCTAAATAGGGCAAAACAAGAGTAAAAGTTAAATATAAAGTGTCACACAAGTAAAATTATTTCAAGAGTCAAAAAACAAATCGTAGAAAAATAGGTTAAGAGAAAGAGATCATCGAACTTTTAAACAAAGTTTACACTGCTGATTGAAAAAAAAGTTCTAAAACAAATTTGATTTGAAATGCAAAATCAAATGCAAAAAGTTAAATCCTTTTAAGCAGGAAATTTCACTAAAAAAATTTATTCAATGCTGGCAAAAATCAGAAAATTTATGAAGCTGAAGGTTTAAGAATCACTTAAAATTTAATACTATTTACTCGGATTGGGCAAATTGTTCATGAACCTAGCCTTTTGGCTAAGTTCATGAACAATTGCCCAGGAATGGGCCTGTAGGCCCATTCCAGGGCAAAATATTTAAATGTGACTGTACTTACCCACGCATGCATTGAGGACTGGAGTTCTTAGCAAGATGCAGCTACAACATGGGCACAACTTCAAATTTCATCTTTACGTGCAAGTTCCCGTATTCAGTAATTCAGTCCACTATTTCACGCCTAGAACAAATAACAGAACTTTAGTATAGAGATGCATGCGAATTTTAAAAGATCTAATATTGTTTAACTTATTTTGATGTAGATATTGCCGTAAGGGATTTACTAGAAGTAAGGTGTCGCTAATACTTTACCTATGACATGTTAAGCGTCAACAAAAATCTTATTCCGTGTAAGTGTTAAAAGTGATTAATTAAAAGGTAGTAGTAAACTAAATTTATTGAATTCTTGTCGGTATTTTATGGCCTTAAAGTTAGCCTTAATCAGCCATCAGCCTTAAAGTTAAAAAATCTCAAATATGTTTAATACTGAATTACGAAGATACTCATAAACATCTACAAATTTTTGTAGTCCAACTATTGATCAACAAATGTATCGAATTCTCCAGCTTGTCTGAACTTTGTTGGCTAGCATTCAATTTTAAAAGCAAGTTCCCATTCGTGATAAACCAACTCTCAAGCAATATTTAGATTGTGATATTCGACGCCTACGCAAATTAACACATCACATAGCATCGAATAAACTATATATTTTATACAATGAATGCATCATAATATGCAATAGCATATAATTTCAATTTTACTCCGTAGTAAAGGCAAAGTGCACTATTGGTTAAACGTTTGAGAATCAATAAAATATTCAATAATAAAAAGTAATCAATAAAATATTCAATAATAAAAAGTAATCAATAAAATATTCAATAATAAAAGAATCAATCAATAAAATATTCAATAATAAAAGAATCAATCAATAAAATAGTATTCTACTTTACTTACCCAACATGGTACGAACTTTTGAAAAGGAACTGCGACCCAAGCGGTGTTACCTACCCTAAAAATGAGCAGCAGTATCCGCTTATATATCAACGACCGTTGGTTGGTTGGTAGACATATCTTCAGGATTGTGTGCTTGGTCAGAGACCCGCTTATAAACCTTCGTCAAGTAAGACAGACGAAACACACACATAAGTGACAGATGCTGCCATCTCTCGTCAACTCCGCAATTTAGACATGTCCCTGAAGGGAAGGGAAATAGTCTTCAGGGATCTGTACCCATTAGAAACTGCGCCATGACCACCCAATGGACTTTCTGACCCACATATTTAACGAGCACGTACTCCGCATATACTCGGTGGGTCTTCAGTGGCACCTTTTTACGATTGCGGGACCCTCCGATTCCGAGATCTTAACCACTGGGCTCCCACAGCCCCACCGTTATATTTAAACGAGAAATTAGATTCACACGAAAATTTACATATTTTTAAAAGCATTGACAGTGGCTACCTAGCTAATGACTGATAATATTTCGCGTTTGAGTCCTATAAAATTTAGTAGTACAAAAAATGCATTTGGCAAGAATGATAGTTGATATGTAAGTAATTGCGAACATATATTTTCCGGTTTGTGTCCTCGATCAGAGACCCGTTTATAGGCCCACATAAAGTAAGACAGACACGGACAGAATTTTTGCTGACACAGCGAGAGAAAGTGCACCCAGGGTGAAGGCGGGAATCGATCCCGCACCTGGTAAAAAAGGCAGACTGTTAGCGTAATGACCTGCGGTCAAACGCACTAGGCCACATGGTCCCCATCCTTTATGTTTTTAGTTTAGTTTAGTTTGAATTATCGTCGCACCAGAGCTACATGACTTAGTACAATAATAATAATAATAATAATAATAATAATAATAATAATAATAATAATAATAATAATAATAATAATAATAATACAATAATATTAATACATAGTTCTTTTTATTTAGTGGACCTATTTTTGGATGTACTCCACATCAAACTAGCTCTCGTCACTTGACCATGGTTTTAAATTGCAAAGTGTAATTGGTTGCATTAAGGCTCCTTGGAGGCTAGAAATAGACAGCCTGAAGTATACAACCTAACCTAATACTTTCGGTTTAATGTTCGAATTTTATGTATCATTTATTATTTACTTTATATGTACTGTAATATGCATCACGTATGTCCTTTATGCACTTTTATAAAATACTTTTTTGTATAGATTTAAGAATTTCAATCCATATGTTTTGCGCAAAGAAACACAACCAAATGCACATTCTAAATTTTACTAATAAAAACCAAATAAATACATAAATTTCAGTAACTTTATTTCTCAAAAATATAACATACTCGGTTACTACAGGTAGAGGCAAATAAAAGTGAAACCTAACTGGAGATAGGAAGACGTTGAAATGCTTGGCGAGAAAAACTCTTGAAGCCGCCTGGAACCTGTTTTGCATTGGTTGGATCGGATTAGCTTCACATTAGAGTGACTTATAGACTAGGGGCGAGTTCGGATCTTAGCTCGTATTGTATGAAGACGTCCCATAATGCAAGTTTTGTGTCTTGCAATCAATTTAGAATGTTTTGTATTAACAAAAACAAAAAGGACCGATTCTCATGGATAAATAACGACAGCAATAATCACTAGTAAAAACTTTTCTTGATCAGATCTACAAACCTTGTTTAAATTTTATTTCAACTAGCTTCTCAAACCATAGCGTAGTTTGCCGGCAAATAAGTCGCCATGCGTTTGTTTGGGCTTAAATATTGAAGCGATCAATAGCTTCAGTTAGCAAAGTGTCCCCAGTATCACCAACCACAATGCTCGTAACAATGGCGAAGATGACTGTCCAATTTGAGTTATTGCGTAAATTGAAGAATTTTTTAAAGTACTTTGAATGAAGGAAATGAGTCCTTTGTTTTTACGAGCACGTTTTCTTGGATTTCAAGGGGTATTTTTTTCTTTGGAACATAAAAGATTTCAATCAAACCGTATTAGGTACATAATCATATTAGGCACTTAAATTTTATTTTCTTGAGTTCCGAGTGGAATGCGTCACTCTTTAGGAACGCTAATCGATGTAAGCATAAAGTATAATATACAAACTCCAAGTCTCCATTCTTTATATTTGCATCCGCCGCCTCCGTAACTTCACATTACATACACACTAGATGGCTCTGATGTTAGGGTAAGTTAGTTGGGGTAGGGTGCATATATATTCCGACTTGTGTGCTTGATCAGAGACCCTCTTATAATCCTTCGTCAAGTAAGACAGACACAGAAAGAATTTTTACTGTCACAGAGAAAGGAAGTACACCCAGGGTGGAGGCGGGAATCGAACACGCACCCGTTACAGCGCGCAGACTGCTAGCTTAATGGTCCAAACCACTCAGCCATCCGGGCACCTGGCTATGATGTACTACCGCGTTTTACTAGCCATCTAGATAATAACAAATATCGTAGTAAATAAACGAAGTATCTTTCTTAAAGATGGGTACGGGTTGATGAAATGGCTTCGGTATCACTATTTTGTTGCAACAGATATTTCACACTGTATAACACAATTGTGTTTGAAAAAGTAAAAAAAAGTTACATTGTTTCCCATCACAACTACTAAATATACAAAACAAACCAATATTAGCCAATTACGGCATCATGCACAAATTGACGTGTTTAAAAACATTGCTATAGTCCGTGAACCAATCCATTAACAACATAATTGAGCTTCATATCTTCATTTTATCTAGAAACCAAATATTTATAAGAGAAGGTCTTTATTTTTTAATCAATATTAATTTACGTCTATAGTTGGGACGACTCATTTGAACATTAGGGGTTGATCAAAGTTCTCATTTACATGAAATTCTTCAATCAATTAATGCAGGATTTCGTGCAATACGGTGCATTAAGGTATTTCAATTAACTATAGTCGAAGATGGATTGTGCTTTTATTGCATGTACTGAGGAGTTATCATTTTCAAAAGCGAATCAAGCTGACCAAGCAATTTTTTTTTATTCAAATCTATTAAATTAGATCGGTTATTGATTTTATTTTTTGCTGGTTGACTTAAACTCATTATTGTAAAAGAACACAGCACCCAAACATTACAAAAAAAATCAATTTTTCGTTGTTACTAGCTTCTTTCGTTTTGCTTAGTAAAAAATGGTGCAATATTTTATTATTATGTCTTAATTAGGAAGTAGCTTTGAAATACTTTCTAGGAAATTCTCTGTACTTGTACCAAAAATAGAAATATTATTAAATATTTTTAATTTACCCAGGAATAAGATGGCCATGCAACTTAATTAAAAGCCAAATCTATTAACGACGCGTTAATACCTTCACTTCACAACAATAAAGCTAAGTTTGAGTTTTTTTAAATAAATTTTTCGTGTATTTTAATCTGTCCTTCACAATTTGTACTGGACTCTTCACTTGTCAAATGTTTTACAAACAAAACATTTGACGAGTAAAGAATCAAGTACAAATTATGAAGGACAGATTTAAATAAACAAAAAAGCTTGGCGTAGCAAATTTTCTAACCTCCCTCGTTAACATCATACATGTACACATTAACCCATTAAGGCAACATGGTACATTACGGCCATTTCAAAATATCGAATTTACATTTTAGCCTTCAATCACTAAAATTAATATTTACGAAACAACTTCTAAGATCTATAGTTGAACCTGGGGCTGGAGTTTGCAAATTTGATAGTAAATTTCAATATTGCTTTGTTGCCAGCTTTAAATGTCATTATTCCAAAACACTCCATTTTCAGCCGTAAGGTACGCTTATCTCTATTTCTATTTTACTAAAAGGGTTGAAACTTTCTGTGATGTCGTATGCATGTCTATTTAACACAGTGAACCAAAATTATTCCAAAAAAATATAAAGTGGGTAAAAATAAGACGATTTTTCTCATTTAAGAAATGTGCAAAATTTCTGTTTAGGTTAATAACTTAAAATTATGAATGTTTTAACGTCAAACTTGAGGTTCACTGAGTTAAATAGACATGCATACGACATCACAGAAAGTTTCAACCTTTTTAGTAAAATAGAAATAGAGATAAGCGCCGTACCTTAAGGCTGAAAATGGAGTGTTTTGGAATAATGACATTTAAAGCTGGCAACAAAGCAATATTGAAATTAACTACCAAATTTGCAAACTCCAGCCCCAGATTCAACTACAGATCTTAGAAGTTGTTTCGTAAATATTCATTTTAGTGATTGAAGGCTAAAATGTAAATTCGATATTTTGAAATGGCCGTAATGTACCATGTTACCTTAATGATTAAAGTATTTTTTTACTCAAATGTCTAAAGGGTTAGTTTCTATTTTAATCTTTCAAATGTAGATGGTGCCACCACCGACAGCGTAGATTTTTGTTTCACAGGCGCGCTTGCATGAGCCATCGAGTAAATGGAATGCCAAAATCCCCATTAGAGGAAAAAGAGTTCGAGCAGGATTTCTAACACAAATGATAGTCTGGGGCCGAATCCATGGTATGAAACATCAAACCCTCCTTCATTGGAGGGTTTGATGTGGTATGATGACCATATATGGTTTTAATAAACCAAAATTGTACGAGTTTCATATTTGGCGTAAGAAAAATTCGACATTTTACTAACTATAGGTCTGAAATTCAATAAATTACTCATCCAAGGTACTTTAACCTAGTATCATACTCCGAAAATAGGATTTCTATTTTACTAAGCCAGAAAATTGTGTCAAACTACACCTTGAAAATCATTAAATTAAAAAAAATTGCCAATACTGTAATATTATTCAAAACTTTCCATACTTTTTGTTAGCTAAATACCATTTAAAGTAGTTTTAATCTAAATATTGTATGAATGGCTGTCATTTTTTTAATAAAGGATTATTTTTGAAGAATAAAAAACAAAGTGCGATTTCTCAATATCCATTTCTAAAGTTGGAATATTTAAAAAAGCAGAACTTGACAGGAAATTACAAATTTAAAATCAAGGTCCAAAAATACATTGGACTTCTGTTTACAGGCAGGAATTAAAAATTTAAAGGTTGTCATTATTAAAATTTCTTTTTAATAGATTTGAAGTTTTTTTCACTGAAAGATTTGTAATATGGAACACGTTCATAACGTTTTTTTTTTTCAATCAAATAGTAACTTTAGTCTGTAACCTCAACCGCCCCCCGCCTCAATATCGTGTAATTATTTTGAATTCTTTTTTATGAAATATTTTTTTATTTATAGTTTAAAATAACCATAATTTTTTTTCTTCAAATTTGATTATTGAATGAAAGTTCGTAAAAATTAGCTTTTTAGTATGAGTGCATTGTACTAGAACTATGGAAACTGTCTACTCTTCTTAATTATTCAGTATTCAAAAATATTTAAACTCAACAAAAAATACATTAAAATTTTTTTTACTCATTTTAATTTGATAAATTTGAGTATTTGTAGGTTCTTATGAAAGACAAAGTAATAGGTAATAAATTGTATTTCAGAGCCACATTGTACAAAAAGCAGTATCTCGTTTCATAGAGCTAATTCTTTTTTTTTGTTTTGTTTCTACTCTGTGATAAAGGACAATTTTATAGTAAGTTTCAGCCAGCTACAGGGCATTAATGTTTTTCAAAGGCTTCAAATACTTTTTTTAAAAAAGATTTCAAATAAATTTTTAAAAACAACTTTTGACCTTTTGCCAACAGTCCACCATATTAATATTCAAAGAAGTTATTTTAATTTAACTTTAAAACTAAACCTCTATTTTATCTGTTGTACGACTTAAAATAGGTTTTTTTTATTAACATTACTGTACCATTACTTCTTGTATATATCTCTACATTCAATTTTACAACCTTAAGGGGGTTCAGTATGTTGTATATCGGTAATGTTAAATTGGCCAATTGCAATGTAACTTTTCACAATAACTACTGATCAGATCATCTTAAAATTTTCTGTGTGTATAATACCAACCTTATATATTAATCTGAGGTTAAAAGTTTTTTTCAAAATAACTGTTAGATTTTTTTAAATAAAATAAGTTTTAAAGTACCCAAAAAATCATGACATTTTTCACTTTTTTGCCCCATAAAATTTTTGTCACTTTAGTTTTATTAAAATTTATAACCTCAGATTAATCTACACTGTGTATTACATCATATAAAAAAAAGTTTACGAGAAAACATAGCATAGTTTTTGAGAAAAGGTACATCGAAGTTCAAAATTCAAGTTCTGAGAAAAACGCGGATGAAGTTTTTATTGTTAACCCATTTCCTTACAAAGGATTAAATAAATTGTCTTTTAATGCCAAAAATATATTCCAATCGTCTTGATACTTTGTGACATTATCAATAAAGGTTGTAATAGTATTTTAATCCAATTTCTTTTTTTATTTTTTTCACCGATTTTGGGGTACTGAACCCCCTTAAGAAATATACCACAAGAAAAATAAAAATGAGTATTTACCTGTAATATATCACTGCGTTTTAAAGATTATCCTGTCTGCAATCATAAAAAGTCCCAAAAACAGACTAAAAAGTTGGAAAACATCCCAATACCCGCCGACATTTTTCAAAACAAATCAGGGCCGGATTTCTAAATAAGCTAAGTAGGCTGTAGCCTAGAATGGTGAATTTTTTTTGGGGGCGGAAAATTTTACGACCAATTAAAGCGGCATTCGGCATAAAAAAATATTTTAAAGATATGAATATTTAAAATAATAATAATAATTTACATTAATGCGTAAGCAAACGTATAGAAAGGACTTGTATTTCGTGGCAAACATGGTCGCTGTGAGGGCAATTGCACCCTCTCCAACCAGATTCCGAAGCTGAAAGAAAATAGTAGAAAAGTTTTGTAAAAAATCGCCTATTTCGTGACGATTTAGTGTGAAAAAGTACATGGATGATTGTAATATGTGTATCTATTTGAAACAGAACATACCACCCTATTTTGCAACTAACCAGCTACCTTTCCCTGAAAGGGGAGAATATTGTACCAGGGGTAATAAATCAAGCAAAATCCGGCCCAGAAACAAATGAAGAAATGTTGGACGACACAACAGGGAAGCTAGTTGGTAAACCGCATGAAGTCGCTGACTTCGGTTAGCAATTAACAATTAACTAGTAATTATAAAGTAGTTAATAATTAACTAGTAATCTAGCAACTATTTATCTATTTTGTAATTGAAAAGATATAAATTTTATAATAGATTTTATTTTTGAAAAAATTAACAATCCACATTAAGCAATTGATTGGATAATTAAACCACATGAGTTAACAAGGGGGGGGGGGGGGGGAAAGGGGGGTAAGAAAATTTATTAAAAAGTGGACCCATCCAAAGTTAAGAAAATAGTGGCCCTTAATGTTGCCTGCCCCTCTCTGAATCAGATCCTGGGTACGCCCTTGCATGCAATAAAAGGGATGAGTAACTAAAAATTAAGTCTCCAAATAATACAATAATATTAAGTTCACAAAAAAAAACCAATAGGATAAACAAATACAACAGCCTGTTGAAAAAGCATGATTATATTTAACACAATTTCTATCTAACTGATACATTTCCATCATGTCAAACAGATTTACAGACATCATGATGCAATACTAATTTGTAAAAAGAGGGGAAAAAAGTAACACAAGGGATGCATTTGCACTTACTACTAACTCTTTGATACAATCAACAAATACAGTGTGCTCTGCAAAATAACAAACCATCAAAGTCATAAGCTACAAACTACATATTTTAGCTTTTAAACATTAATATGAACCTAGCGGAAGACATATAAAAGGCAAAGATTGTGTAATAACAGTTGCATAATGTAATACATACTATAGTTTAGTTACGATTGTTTTTAAATGGTGAATGACTAAAACATGTAGAAGCAGCTCGTTTCTTGCCTGTCTGGCAAGTTATTAGAGATAGGACGCAGAGGGCACTTAAAGCAATTGGCCGTACCTTGATAACATTACAGAAGTTGTTTTTCCTTATCTCACACTCGACCAAGTTTTTAACTTCATCTATATGTTGAGCACCTAATTTAAAGTTATCGACATTTGGGAGCCTTCCAGCAAAGAAAGTAATGCTGTTCAAAGCAGGCAAGGACTGACGGTTGAACTTGTTCACGATGGATTGGGTACAAAAATCCACATCCTTCAGAACATTCTCTTTGAGAAAAGGGTCCCGAGATATGCACTCGTAATCACAGTTCTCTAAAAAGGCCCCTTTTTGAACAAACAACCTGATTCCCTCTGGGGTTAAACCCCCTTCCCTAATACCTTCACTCAGAGCAGTTTCACCACGCATGTCATGTCCATTAGCTGTATTAAGTGATAGCATAGGGAAATCATATTAGGGAGTTTTACAGGACATTATTTATTAAGTAGTACTTCTTATTATTACAAGAGCACACATCTTAAGTGCGCTTACTAGCAGCTATTTCCAAAACAGAACAAGAATGCCCGGTGCAGTTACAGTTAAACAGTTATCCTTCTACACTGCTGACAGTTACAGTTATACTGGTTACAGTCTCAGACACCACATCTCCTCCCCCTCTACAAGTCCAAACGGTCAGGAGGTCTCCGAACTCGGGTGGATCTGCGAAGAGGCTCAGAAGGTGCTGGCACTCGGGAACTGGGTGGTCCAGGAGGTCTGACTGGACTCGCTGATGGTGCTGGGTGGTCCACCTCAGAATTCCCCGACTGGTCGACGGCGTTGTCCAGCGGAGCAGCAGGCTCATCAGGCGTTGGTTGCTCCACAGTTGCCACAGAACCAACATTTGAGGCAACACTCTGTGTAGAGATCCGAGCATGCGGATCACGCTCCCACTCCTGGTTTGTCAGTTCTCCACAGTCTCTCAACTGGTCCACGTGACGACGCCACAGTTGATTGCCAATAGCAACCGTGTAGTGAAGTTGGCCATCTTTACTCACGACAGTTCCAAACTTCCACTTCTTGTCACCATGACGGTAGTTGCGTGCAGCCACTTTATCTCCAGTGCTGAACGCGAACTCGAAGTTTTTCTTTCTAATCCGCTCCTGGACACGTGCTTGTAGATCGGGTCTGACTAGATCAATCCTGGTACGAATCTCTCGCTTCATCATCAGCATTGCAGGACTGTGGAGTGTTGTCATGTTTGGTGCTTTCCTATATTGAATCAGGAAAGTGCTGAGCTTTTGTTGTATAGTCCCGGAGTATTCCTTCATAGCTCTAAGAGCTTGCTTGAGAGTGAACACGTAACGCTCGGCCTGTCCATTACTTGATGGTTTGAATGGAGCAGTCGTCTTGTGCTTTATCCCGTTGCTATTCATGAAGGTCTTAAACTCGTGGGATGTGAATTGAGGTCCATTGTCGCTAACCAACGTCACCGGCAAGCCGAATCTCGCAAAACAGTCCCTCAGGGATTCGATGGTCTTAAAGGTTGTTGTCGATTTCATTGGGTAAACCTCCAGCCACTTGGAGTGTGCATCAACGATGACCAGGAACATGTTCCCGAACATCGGACCAGCAAAATCTATGTGAATTCTCTCCCATGGCTTGCTCGGATACTCCCAATAGTGAACTTTGACCTTCTGAGGATCTGTCTTGATTTCAGCACAGTGGATACAATTCTTGGCAGTGTCCTCGATGTCCCTGTCAATCGAGGTCCAGGCGACAAAAGATCTAGCAATCGCCTTCATCTTGACAACCCCCAGATGACCATGATGTAATTCTTCAAGAACTCTTCTCTGGAACTGCTTCGGGACCATGACACGAGTTCCATACATTATGCAGCCATCTTGTAGACTGTACTCTGCTTCTCTTCCCTTCAACTCTCCTCCTCTCTGAAGTTTCAGGAATAGCGGTCCCAATTCTTCGTCCGCTTGAGTTCCTTTTGCCAACTCTTCAGCAGTAACAGGGAGATTCTCTATTTGCTGTAATTGGAAGAGGGTAACATCATCTTTGACCTCCAGGTCCTCTGACTGGCTCGGTAATCTTGACAGGAAATCTGCATTACCATGTTCTTTTGTGTTACGATAGATGATGTCGAACTGAAAAGACTGTAAAGTCAAAGCATAGTGCAAGAGTCTAGTTGCAGCTAGGACTGGTAGACCTTTTTTGCATCCAAAGATCGCGACAAGAGGCTTGTGATCGGTAATCAGAGTAAATCGCCGTCCTTTTAGGTACAGGTAGAACTTTTTGACAGCCCACACTATTGCTAGAGCTTCTTTACCAATCTGTGAGTACTTCTTTTCAGTATCTGTCATAGTTCTAGATGCGAACGCTATAGGTCTCTCTGTTCCATCGGACATTTTGTGGGATAACACTGCGCCTAATCCAACAGGACTAGCGTCTGTTGCTAACGTTACTGGGAGTGCAGGGTCATAATGTACCAGAACTTGAGGAGAACAGATTTCCTCTTTTATGTTCTGAAATGATTTTTGACAATCCTTTGACCAAATGAATCTAGTGTTCTTTTTTGTCAAGTTATTTAGCGGATTAGCAATTGTAGCCAAATTCGGACAAAATTTCCCATAAAATTGCACTAATCCCAAAAAACTTTGAACCTCCTGCACATTTTTTGGTTTAGGGGCACTAGCAATGGCAGAAATTTTTTCATCAGTTTTATGTAAACCGTTAGCATCGATTTTATGACCCAAAAAGTTTATCTCTTTTTTGAAAAATTTACTTTTCTGTAAATTCAACTTTAACCCATGCTCTTTGCATTTCTTAAAAAATTCTCCAAGTGCCTCAAAATGCGCTAACTCGCTTGAACCTGTCACCCGAACGTCATCCATAAAAACCTTAATGCCTCCCATTCCGTGGAATAACCCATCAATATAGCGTTGCCAGATTGCTGGGGCTGCATTTAATCCATACATGAGTCTTTTGCATTTATACAACCCTTTTGTTGTATTTATTGTCAGAAGGTTTTGACTGTCTTCATGCACCTTTAATTGTAAATAAGCGTGCTTAAAATCTAATTTCGAAAATTCTTTTCCCCCACTTAGACATGAAAATATTTCCTCTAATCTCGGTAAAGGATGCTGTTGCACCAAAATACTAGGATTAACGGTAATGGAATAGTCCGCACATAACCTGATCGAACCGTCTCCTTTTACCACTGGCACGACTGGGGTCGCCCACTCAGATGTTTCCACCCGCTCTATTATCCCCTCTTTTTCCAATCGGTCGATTTCGAATTCAACTCGATCTTTTAGAGCAAAGGGTACCGGCCTTGCACGGCAAAACTTTGGTGTAACATCTGATTTTAACTCTAATTTAACTTCATAGTTATTTATTTCTCCTAGTTTATCGTCGAATAGTTCATGGTACTCCTCAAGGAGTTTGTTTAAATCAAATTCCCTACTGGTGCGTATCGTTTTGATAGCAGTCCAGTCCAGGTTTATTTCGTATAGCCATTCTCGGCCGAAAATTGTATCTAAGTTTGGCTTTACTATATACAATTTTAATGTTTTCTTTTGATTTTTATATTCGACGGCTACGTTTACAACGCCTAATGGTACAAGTTTTTCTCCACTGTAGGTAGTAAAAACGATATCTGTGGGCTGTAACATACGTTTAGAAATTTTTCGAAAATTATTAAGACTCATCACGGATACTGCCCCTCCCGTATCTAATTCCATTGATACTGGTTTACCTTCAATTTTAATTGTTATCATTATTGGTGGTCTTTTAGATTCTTCTGACCCCATAACATGTAACGGGACTAAGTTTTGGTTTTTACTTTCATTTTCATAACTCAAATCAACCCGTTTTTGTTTAACATGTTTTTGCTTTTGTTTTGCGAAACACGCTTTTTCAATATGCCCAATTTTTTTACAAAAATGGCATTCGCTAGTTTTGAATTTACAGTTTTGAGAATCATGATCCGTTCCATTGCAACGCGAACACGATTTATTTTTTGCCCTACTACTGTATTTCCCTTTTTTCCCTACGTTAGTTTTGTTTTTAACCATGCCGACATTGTGTATAGTCATTGGTTTTTCCAATAACTGTGATGTACTTTTTACTGCCTTTTCCATGGCCAAAGCTATTTTTAATGTAGCGTCTAACTCGATATTGTCCTCCTCAAAAATTCTATTAAGGATAGATTTATCTCTTAGACCGCTCACAAATACATCCCGTAACATGATATTTAACATGGTTTCACCATAAGCACACGGAACGGATAGTGATCTCAACACTGCCATATACTCATTAATGGTCTCACCCTCCCGTTGCTTCCGATTCAAAAATACATGCCTACTGGGAATTATCAATGGCTTAGGATTTAGGTGCTTCTCTAAAGTACTTTTCAAAAAATCATAATCTTTTTCTGAAGGATTTACTGGAGCGAGCAAGTTTTTTAATAGATTAAACATTTTAGGACTTAAATTTGATATCAATGTTAACCCACGTTTGTCGTCAGGAACATTTTGGACCGTTAGATAAGCTTCAAAGCGTTCTAAAAACGAATCAAAACTTTCTTGGTGCTCATCAAATTTTTCTAAATGAACAGAAACTTTAGGTGTGGAAACCGTTGTTGGCTCAGCTATCGTGGTTAACCGTTGCATCAACAATTGGTTCTGTTCTATCAAGCCTTTCACGAGCTCCTCCATTTCAAAATGAATCCTCTAGTCGGAATGGAAAAACAAAATTTTTACCTTGACAGCCATTGGGTTCTTCAAAAAATTTACCGTAATCCAAGGAACACTCTTATATCCAGCACATGGTTGACTTGCTTAGTTTTGTTTTGCATTCGAACCAAAACTTTCGGATTCTTAATCCCATCAATCGTCGCCAAGTGTCATGTCCATTAGCTGTATTAAGTGATAGCATAGGGAAATCATATTAGGGAGTTTTACAGGACATTATTTATTAAGTAGTACTTCTTATTATTACAAGAGCACACATCTTAAGTGCGCTTACTAGCAGCTATTTCCAAAACAGAACAAGAATGCCCGGTGCAGTTACAGTTAAACAGTTATCCTTCTACACTGCTGACAGTTACAGTTATACTGGTTACAGTCTCAGACACCACACATGTTCTTCACGTTGATGTCGGCGCCTGCGTCCAAGAGTTGCTTTAGGGCATCGAAATTGCTAAGGCGGCAAGCGAGATGCAGAGGCGTGTCACCATGGACATCTTGAGGGCTGAGATCCAGTCCCTCCTTCGCCAGAAGAATCTGAATCACTCTGGTGCCAAAGTAAATAACAGCTAGATGCAAGGCAGTCATCTTCATTCCATTACTTCTGTTGACGTCTGCTCCGGCTTGGATGAGGAGTTCTGCGACCTCTTCGTGCCCGCCTGTTGCAGCACACATGAGAGGAGTTTCCCAACCGCAGCCATTGACTTGGCCTCCACGATGAAGGAGCAATTCCACAATATCCTTCCTGTCCCTTTTAGCAGCCCACATCAAAGGTGTACGACCATAGCAATCTGTGATGTCAATTTCACACCCGCTATCGATGAGCAGTCCTGCCACTTCATACTGACCATACCAAGCTGCTAAGTGCAGAGGGGCCTTTCCCTCTTCGTTGAGGCTGTTCACGGACACTCCAGCTGCGATGAGTTGCCTCACCCTTTCCAAATTGTTTTGCATGACGGCACGGTGCATGGGGAACTCGTCTATATTCCTTCTTATATATTTAGATGGCAAACAGGTAATGGAAATTCGAACAATTACGACTGGGAAGAATCGTTGCTAAATCACAAATAAAATATTGCCTTAAATTACGGAGAAATTAAGAAATCATCTCCTAAGACAAAATTCAAAATCTCAGAAAAACTGGTAAACAAAAATCAAGAATACGCAAGTAGTTCATTTCAGTTTATAAATACTCTCGTTTATTTATTTCCCCAGACAAATGGTTTTCTTTTCCTCATATTTTGTACTGATGCCTAGATTTGAGAAGACTTTGGATGTCATAAGTGTCTAGTTGACGCTATTTATTGCTTCATAATTAAATTTTTAGCTTTCACACAGATCCTAACATTGAATGTAGCAAAACAAGGGATATCAATTAAGGATATTGTTTAGATTAAATAAACAAGCAATAAAAAGACTACCTAAAGCTAAAGACTAAAAGACCTAAAGACTAAAAGACCTAAAGACTAAAAGACCATGGCTGAAAGGTAATTATTTTAACTTTTTAAACTCTTTTAATTATAAGGTATTTTCAATATCGATTTAAACTTATTTGTTATTCATTAATAATTGTTTTTAGGAAAAAAAACAAAAAAAAGACGACCGGTCGTTAATTTTTTTTATTTTAACAATGGTGCTGCTATCTACATTTCATAAAAGATACTATAAAGATATATTCCCATTTATTTTCACTTTGTGTGATGCTGCCATCTATAAGATAGTTTATACAGTATACACTATAAAACATTTTTCTATATCTCTATATAATATAAAATTGTAATTGTCGGATGCTTGAAAGCCACATGACTTACGCAGCTTCAGCCAATCAGAAACGCTGAAAGTAAGTGTGGCGGTGTGCTTGTTTTGTGCCGGGGCTGCCTCAGGATGCGTTCCTGGGGCTTTGGTAGAGATCGTTGCTTAGCTCTGAGAATAGAGCTAGCCCTGGAGCAGTCCCACGGATAAAATAATCGTCATACTAGAGCTACACAAGGGCTATCGGCGAAGGGCGTCGTATTTTAGAGTCACTGTCAAGTGACGAACCGACACCTGAATAGGCACCCAACGCAACCGTTAAGGGCGACATCGTACTCAGCGTTAGGATTTTCAAGGATATTTAACGTTCACTCCCTCTACACGGGGTATTATTCGTCGTACAATTTTGGCTGCACAATCCGCTTATGGGCCGGTAGTTATTTTGGCGATGCCCGAACCCGAACATGGGACCTTTCGCATGCGTGTTGACTAACCGACTGGGCTCCCAACCCCTATGATGGTGCTGAATATAATTTTAATAAATTAAGATTAATTTCTGCATTATTTGTATCTTTTTCTGGGAATAGAGACTTTGATTTCAAGACGATATCTTTTCTTGTCTTTGGAATGAAGCATTTCGTGAGAAGATATCACTAGTGTTTTGCAACGGGGGAATTATTTTACTGGTTCAACTAAATAATCGTGTCCGGATTTGGCGTCTTTTCAAAAAATATCGCCAGGTCGAATGACAACAAACCCCTGCGCTTGCCGAAGCAGCCAATGAATTCCCGCAGTATGGAGAACGTGACACGATAAGAAACTTTCACATTGCTAATTTTGCCAAAGGTTGTCATAATACCGATACGTCTGGGTTCATAGATTTGGCGTATAATATCCGGCCACGATTCTTTAATTTAATCAAGGAGCAATATATAGTTAACGTCTTAGTACTTCGAACAACATTAAGACT
This sequence comes from Hylyphantes graminicola, assembly GCA_023701765.1. Lineage (NCBI taxonomy): Eukaryota > Metazoa > Arthropoda > Arachnida > Araneae > Linyphiidae > Hylyphantes > Hylyphantes graminicola. The sequence goes on along the minus strand of CM043114.1, from coordinate 74,593,599 downwards.
ACGGACACATGATCTTTTTTTAATGATGCTAAACCTTAGGCAATGCGTAAACAAGCTACATTTGTAATTGATTTTTTAACTTCCACACAACGTTTATAACGTAAAAAGTGGAAGGTTTTATAATCGTGCAGTCCGTCAGTCCATCTGTCTGTCTCTCCGTCTGTCACCCACTTTCACAGAACGAACTGAACGTCGCACGGGATTCGCCATTTTGAAGCAAAAAATCAGTTAAGGCTACCTTCTAAATTTCATTAAAAATTTTTAAATATAAGTTTATTTAAAATTTAAATAACCAAAAATTTAATCTACATTGAAATAACGTGCAAAATCCATCTTTATTCAATATTTTCACTGTTGCCATTACATCAAGCGTACGAGAAACTTTATATAAAATAAAATTAAAATTCTTGAAGAATTATTTATTTTTGTGATATAATTTAATTTGGATTGTTGTAATAGCACAATTAAGTTATTTTGAAGGTCCATTATATGTGAATGAAGAAAGATGCACAAAAAAATTCTAAATTTGCATAAAAAATATGCAAAGTTTCGCTTTCATTTTTAAAGCAACAATTTTGCTAATTTATTTTTCGAAATGTGAACTTGTGGCTGCAAAAAGGAATTTATTTAAAAAGTACATCAGTATTCTTCGAACTTCAAAAAAAAAAAATAGCAAATGATGAAGATTATTTATCAAATCTGCAAAAGAAGATTAAAGAACATTATTAATTTTGACTTATAAAAGTTTGAATTAGAACTAGCTAAAGGCCCTGTTTGGCGAATTTCTTTTGAGGTGTTGTTGGCGTGTTTCCTGTTGAGCGTAAACGTTGTGTGGAGGCGGTGTAAGTGACAGATTCTGTAACAAATCAACTTGTTTTTTAATGTCAATATAGTGGTGCCTCGTACCCAAGTCAGACGAACGTATGCATGGCCTGTTCAACACTGAGGCTATAGAATTATTTTGTGACGTCACTCTATCCGTCCGTTTCTGATTGATGTCGTCTTTACCGTTGAACAAAATGCAAAACATACTCGCGCATGGCCAACTATACTTTACAGGTTTCGAAAAATATTCATCCTGGTAAACCTAAAGGATCGAGGCCGGCAATTTTAAGGAAAATCTAGTAGTACCGACAAATTTGATATTATGGCAACCTTTGACGAAATTCGTAATTGCATTGACAATTTTTAAATGCTAAACTTGTTAAATCTTAAATGCATATAACTTATTCTGAAGTTTCTTATACTAATTGTGTATTAAATATTTGCTAAATGATTTTAAATAATTATTTACTTTTTAAAATCAATTCTTCGGCCTTTAAAAGTTTCAATTTTTTTTTAAAAAATCTAGTTTGAAATTTAATGAATTTTTCCGTTGTTTTAAGTCCGCTTTTTTGAAATGAGGCAGTATTTTTGGTTATTTCGTGAAAGTGCCGGGGTTTGTTATCATCTCCCGACTTGGCGACATTTTTGAAAAGTCGCCAAATCCGGCCACGATTCTTTTGGTTAATCTCGTTCCTTTCAATCGGAACAGCTGACATCCCAAACCCATGAAATAGTATGACGTCACACAAAGCTTCTCTGGACTTGTTAGTTTAGTCGTCCGTAGGCTATCAAAAAGGGTCCTGGATTCTAAACGTTTCCACCTTATCGACGTGTTTGTGTTAAGAAAATAAATCCGACCAAACCTGACTTTGTACGTGACAGTGATAAAACTCTGAACCGAACCTAAATTATTTTATATTTCCTCCAAAAAATCAACGGGGGCTGGGGAGCCCAGTCGGTTAAGCACTCGCTTAGCAAGCGGAAGGTCCCAGGTTCGGGTCCGGGCATCGCCAAAACAGCTGCCGACCTATAAACGGCCCGTGCAGCCAAAAATGTCCGACGAATAATACCCCGTGTAAGGGAGTGCACGTTAAATATCCTTCAAAGTCCTAACGCTGCGTACGATGTCGCCCTTAACGGTTGCGTTGGGTGCCTATTCAGGTGTGGCTCGTCACTTGACTGTGGTTCTAAAATACGACGCCCGTCGCCAATAGCCCTCGTGTAGCTCTAGTGCGACGATAATTCAAAACCTAACCTAACCAAAAAATCAACGTTTATGAATGTGCCGAAAACTTCCAAAAACGATTAAATTCACGCTCAACTTATCAAAGCAGTTTCTTTTTTGGGGGGAAAATTTTAAATTGAGAAATATCTACAAACCAACGAGTCAATCTTTTCTTGAAAAGGGTCTGCAAGTTTTCTAAAACCGGTTCATTTATTTTGCATTCATCACTTGATCTTTGACTTTTACAAACGCAATTAGTATATCGTTACATGTAAAAATGGTTCAAGTACGTAGCCGGTTTATCCTCCACGCTCTTTTCTTTTATGAAAGAAAAACGTGTATGGAAATGGCCCTACGGGTTTGTAGCATTTTACATTTCAAACGCAAGAATATCGCAAAATGTAAAAAAGGTTCAAGTTCATAGGCGATTTATCCTCCGCGCTCTTTTCTTTGGCTGTTCAGTTGAAAGAATATAACTTGTGTGGAAATGGCCCTATATGAACTTGATAATATTTTTACATTTATCTATTCAATACAGACCTTGCGTTTCAGTCAATTAAAACTATATACATACTATTTGTAGATAAATTTAATTTTTCTTTAAAAATAAATGATTAATTTTGAAAATAATATTAACCCTTTCAGTCCCAAAAATTTACTACACCACAGAAACATCTGATATTCACAAAATAAGCTTATTTTAGGTCAAATATACGAATTCCATAAGAAAAAAAATTCATTTAAATTTTTTATATGGTTTTTGAAACAATGCCAAAAATTTTTAACTGTGGAAAACAACAAAATAAAAAATATATATATTACCTAAAAACACTTCGAGTTATATATTTTAAGGTATCTGGCCATATTATTAAAAAAAATTTAGTAATTATTTTCAAAGAAATAGTTTAAATAGTGTTTTAAATATTTGGAACTGAAGTGAACTCATCAAAAATCAGGAGAAACGCTTGTTGACTATTTTCTAAATAAAAAAAATAGTAGTTCTAACTTCTATTGAGATTAATGTAAAATATTGTCTGATAGAACAAATTGTGAAAAATCGAATGATGTGTGTTTGGATGTCATAACGGGACATAAAAATTTTGAAAAAAATATTGAAAGTGATGATGCCAAATGGCATCACTGGGACTGAAAGGGTTAATTACGTTCACTCTTAAAACGAACGAGCGATTTTAACTCAGTCTGATTGATTTTCACTCCTCCAGTCTGGAAAATGCACTTCTCCTTTTGGAGTGGAACTTTTGTGTGTTAAACCTCCGACTTGATCACTCCAAACGAGTGATTTTAACTCAGTCTGAGTTAATATTCACTCCTTTCAGTGTCGAAAATGCACTTCTCCAACTGGAGTGGATTTCACTCTTTTGTTTTAAGAGTGTATTATTTTCGAGGAATGTGTTTGAAATTTACTTGAAGCGTTGAAAAGGTATTAAGTACATTTTTTTTAAAAATACCAGAGTTTGACTTTGAGAAGGTAATTGACTGCTGGTGTATATTACTGATGAAACTCGATAGCGGTAAAAGTGCTTTTTGTAGCAATTTTCAGATTATCTAATTTGTAACTTAATGAAGAATTTTTTTCGCATTTAACCTCGTACCTGCATAATACGCATACTTATAGATAGTTATTTAACTAAAGTTAATAGTTTAGTTTGACTTATCGTAGCACTATAGTGCACCAGGGCTATTAGCGACGGGCGTCGTATTTTAGAACTACAGCCAAGTGACGAGACGACAACTGAGTAGGCACTCAAAGCAACCATTAAAGGAGACATCGTAGACAGCGTTACGACTTTGAATGGTGAATTGGTGAATTTTTAGAATGGTGAATTTTTTTTGGGGGCGGAAAATTTTACGACCAATTAAAGCGGCATTCGGCATAAAAAAATATTTTAAAGATATGAATATTTAAAATAATAATAATAATTTACATTAATGCGTAAGCAAACGTATAGAAAGGACTTGTATTTCGTGGCAAACATGGTCGCTGTGAGGGCAATTGCACCCTCTCCAACCAGATTCCGAAGCTGAAAGAAAATAGTAGAAAAGTTTTGTAAAAAATCGCCTATTTCGTGACGATTTAGTGTGAAAAAGTACATGGATGATTGTAATATGTGTATCTATTTGAAACAGAACATACCACCCTATTTTGCAACTAACCAGCTACCTTTCCCTGAAAGGGGAGAATATTGTACCAGGGGTAATAAATCAAGCAAAATCCGGCCCAGAAACAAATGAAGAAATGTTGGACGACACAACAGGGAAGCTAGTTGGTAAACCGCATGAAGTCGCTGACTTCGGTTAGCAATTAACAATTAACTAGTAATTATAAAGTAGTTAATAATTAACTAGTAATCTAGCAACTATTTATCTATTTTGTAATTGAAAAGATATAAATTTTATAATAGATTTTATTTTTGAAAAAATTAACAATCCACATTAAGCAATTGATTGGATAATTAAACCACATGAGTTAACAGGGGGGGGGGGGAAAGGGGGGTAAGAAAATTTATTAAAAAGTGGACCCATCCAAAGTTAAGAAAATAGTGGCCCTTAATGTTGCCTGCCCCTCTCTGAATCAGATCCTGGGTACGCCCTTGCATGCAATAAAAGGGATGAGTAACTAAAAATTAAGTCTCCAAATAATACAATAATATTAAGTTCACAAAAAAAAACCAATAGGATAAACAAATACAACAGCCTGTTGAAAAAGCATGATTATATTTAACACAATTTCTATCTAACTGATACATTTCCATCATGTCAAACAGATTTACAGACATCATGATGCAATACTAATTTGTAAAAAGAGGGGAAAAAAGTAACACAAGGGATGCATTTGCACTTACTACTAACTCTTTGATACAATCAACAAATACAGTGTGCTCTGCAAAATAACAAACCATCAAAGTCATAAGCTACAAACTACATATTTTAGCTTTTAAACATTAATATGAACCTAGCGGAAGACATATAAAAGGCAAAGATTGTGTAATAACAGTTGCATAATGTAATACATACTATAGTTTAGTTACGATTGTTTTTAAATGGTGAATGACTAAAACATGTAGAAGCAGCTCGTTTCTTGCCTGTCTGGCAAGTTATTAGAGATAGGACGCAGAGGGCACTTAAAGCAATTGGCCGTACCTTGACCACATTACAGAAGTTGTTTTTCCTTATCTCACACTCGACCAAGTTTTTAACTTCATCTATATGTTGAGCACCTAATTTAAAGTTATCGACATTTGGGAGCCTTCCAGCAAAGAAAGTAATGCTGTTCAAAGCAGGCAAGGACTGACGGTTGAACTTGTTCACGATGGATTGGGTACAAAAATCCACATCCTTCAGAACATTCTCTTTGAGAAAAGGGTCCCGAGATATGCACTCGTAATCACAGTTCTCTAAAAAGGCCCCTTTTTGAACAAACAACCTGATTCCCTCTGGGGTTAAACCCCCTTCCCTAATACCTTCACTCAGAGCAGTTTCACCACGCATGTTCTTCACGTTGATGTCGGCGCCTGCGTCCAAGAGTTGCTTTAGGGCATCGAAATTGCTAAGGCGGCAAGCGAGATGCAGAGGCGTGTCACCATGGACATCTTGAGGGCTGAGATCCAGTCCCTCCTTCGCCAGAAGAATCTGAATCACTCTGGTGCCAAAGTAAATAACAGCTAGATGCAAGGCAGTCATCTTCATTCCATTACTTCTGTTGACGTCTGCTCCGGCTTGGATGAGGAGTTCTGCGACCTCTTCGTGCCCGCCTGTTGCAGCACACATGAGAGGAGTTTCCCAACCGCAGCCATTGACTTGGCCTCCACGATGAAGGAGCAATTCCACAATATCCTTCCTGTCCCTTTTAGCAGCCCACATCAAAGGTGTACGACTATAGCAATCTGTGATGTCAATTTCACACCCGCTATCGATGAGCAGTCCTGCCACTTCATACTGACCATACCAAGCTGCTAAGTGCAGAGGGGCCTTTCCCTCTTCGTTGAGGCTGTTCACGGACACTCCAGCTGCGATGAGTTGCCTCACCCTTTCCAAATTGTTTTGCATGACGGCACGGTGCATGGGGAACTCGTCTATATTCCTTCTTATATATTTAGATGGCAAACAGGTAATGGAAATTCGAACAATTACGACTGGGAAGAATCGTTGCTAAATCACAAATAAAATATTGCCTTAAATTACGGAGAAATTAAGAAATCATCTCCTAAGACAAAATTCAAAATCTCAGAAAAACTGGTAAACAAAAATCAAGAATACGCAAGTAGTTCATTTCAGTTTATAAATACTCTCGTTTATTTATTTCCCCAGACAAATGGTTTTCTTTTCCTCATATTTTGTACTGATGCCTAGATTTGAGAAGACTTTGGATGTCATAAGTGTCTAGTTGACGCTATTTATTGCTTCATAATTAAATTTTTAGCTTTCACACAGATCCTAACATTGAATGTAGCAAAACAAGGGATATCAATTAAGGATATTGTTTAGATTAAATAAACAAGCAATAAAAAGACTACCTAAAGCTAAAGACTAAAAGACCTAAAGACTAAAAGACCTAAAGACTAAAAGACCATGGCTGAAAGGTAATTATTTTAACTCTTTAAACTCTTTTAATTATAAGGTATTTTCAATATCGATTTAAACTTATTTGTTATTCATTAATAATTGTTTTTAGGAAAAAAAAACAAAAAAAAGACGACCGGTCGTTAATTTTTTTTATTTTAACAATGGTGCTGCTATCTACATTTCATAAAAGATACTATAAAGATATATTCCCATTTATTTTCACTTTGTGTGATGCTGCCATCTATAAGATAGTTTATACAGTATACACTATAAAACATTTTTCTATATCTCTATATAATATAAAATTGTAATTGTCGGATGCTTGAAAGCCACATGACTTACGCAGCTTCAGCCAATCAGAAACGCTGAAAGTAAGTGTGGCGGTGTGCTTGTTTTGTGCCGGGGCTGCCTCAGGATGCGTTCCTGGGGCTTTGGTAGAGATCGTTGCTTAGCTCTGAGAATAGAGCTAGCCCTGGAGCAGTCCCACGGATAAAATAATCGTCATACTAGAGCTACACAAGGGCTATCGGCGAAGGGCGTCGTATTTTAGAGTCACTGTCAAGTGACGAACCGACACCTGAATAGGCACCCAACGCAACCGTTAAGGGCGACATCGTACTCAGCGTTAGGATTTTCAAGGATATTTAACGTTCACTCCCTCTACACGGGGTATTATTCGTCGTACAATTTTGGCTGCACAATCCGCTTATGGGCCGGTAGTTATTTTGGCGATGCCCGAACCCGAACATGGGACCTTTCGCATGCGTGTTGACTAACCGACTGGGCTCCCAACCCCTATGATGGTGCTGAATATAATTTTAATAAATTAAGATTAATTTCTGCATTATTTGTATCTTTTTCTGGGAATAGAGACTTTGATTTCAAGACGATATCTTTTCTTGTCTTTGGAATGAAGCATTTCGTGAGAAGATATCACTAGTGTTTTGCAACGGGGGAATTATTTTACTGGTTCAACTAAATAATCGTGTCCGGATTTGGCGTCTTTTCAAAAAATATCGCCAGGTCGAATGACAACAAACCCCTGCGCTTGCCGAAGCAGCCAATGAATTCCCGCAGTATGGAGAACGTGACACGATAAGAAACTTTCACATTGCTAATTTTGCCAAAGGTTGTCATAATACCGATACGTCTGGGTTCATAGATTTGGCGTATAATATCCGGCCACGATTCTTTAATTTAATCAAGGAGCAATATATAGTTAACGTCTTAGTACTTCGAACAACATTAAGACTACGGACACATGATCTTTTTTTAATGATGCTAAACCTTAGGCAATGCGTAAACAAGCTACATTTGTAATTGATTTTTTAACTTCCACACAACGTTTATAACGTAAAAAGTGGAAGGTTTTATAATCGTGCAGTCCGTCAGTCCATCTGTCTGTCTCTCCGTCTGTCACCCACTTTCACAGAACGAACTGAACGTCGCACGGGATTCGCCATTTTGAAGCAAAAAATCAGTTAAGGCTACCTTCTAAATTTCATTAAAAATTTTTAAATATAAGTTTATTTAAAATTTAAATAACCAAAAATTTAATCTACATTGAAATAACGTGCAAAATCCATCTTTATTCAATATTTTCACTGTTGCCATTACATCAAGCGTACGAGAAACTTTATATAAAATAAAATTAAAATTCTTGAAGAATTATTTATTTTTGTGATATAATTTAATTTGGATTGTTGTAATAGCACAATTAAGTTATTTTGAAGGTCCATTATATGTGAATGAAGAAAGATGCACAAAAAAATTCTAAATTTGCATAAAAAATATGCAAAGTTTCGCTTTCATTTTTAAAGCAACAATTTTGCTAATTTATTTTTCGAAATGTGAACTTGTGGCTGCAAAAAGGAATTTATTTAAAAAGTACATCAGTATTCTTCGAACTTCAAAAAAAAAAAAATAGCAAATGATAAAGATTATTTATCAAATCTGCAAAAGAAGATTAAAGAACATTATTAATTTTGACTTATAAAAGTTTGAATTAGAACTAGCTAAAGGCCCTGTTTGGCGAATTTCTTTTGAGGTGTTGTTGGCGTGTTTCCTGTTGAGCGTAAACGTTGTGTGGAGGCGGTGTAAGTGACAGATTCTGTAACAAATCAACTTGTTTTTTAATGTCAATATAGTGGTGCCTCGTACCCAAGTCAGACGAACGTATGCATGGCCTGTTCAACACTGAGGCTATAGAATTATTTTGTGACGTCACTCTATCCGTCCGTTTCTGATTGATGTCGTCTTTACCGTTGAACAAAATGCAAAACATACTCGCGCATGGCCAACTATACTTTACAGGTTTCGAAAAATATTCATCCTGGTAAACCTAAAGGATCGAGGCCGGCAATTTTAAGGAAAATCTAGTAGTACCGACAAATTTTATATTATGGCAACCTTTGACGAAATTCGTAATTGCATTGACAATTTTTAAATGTTAAACTTGTTAAATCTTAAATGCATATAACTTATTCTGAAGTTTCTTATACTAATTGTGTATTAAATATTTGCTAAATGATTTTAAATAATTATTTACTTTTTAAAATCAATTCTTCGGCCTTTAAAAGTTTCAATTTTTTTTTAAAAAATCTAGTTTGAAATTTAATGAATTTTTCCGTTGTTTTAAGTCCGCTTTTTTGAAATGAGGCAGTATTTTTGGTTATTTCGTGAAAGTGCCGGGGTTTGTTATCATCTCCCGACTTGGCGACATTTTTGAAAAGTCGCCAAATCCGGCCACGATTCTTTTGGTTAATCTCGTTCCTTTCAATCGGAACAGCTGACATCCCAAACCCATGAAATAGTATGACGTCACACAAAGCTTCTCTGGACTTGTTAGTTTAGTCGTCTGTAGGCTATCATAAAGGGTCCTGGATTCTAAACGTTTCCACCTTATCGACGTGTTTGTGTTAAGAAAATAAATCCGACCAAACCTGACTTTGTACGTGACAGTGATAAAACTCTGAACCGAACCTAAATTATTTTATATTTCCTCCAAAAAATCAACGGGGGCTGGGGAGCCCAGTCGGTTAAGCACTCGCTTAGCAAGCGGAAGGTCCCAGGTTCGGGTCCGGGCATCGCCAAAACAGCTGCCGACCTATAAACGGCCCGTGCAGCCAAAAATGTCCGACGAATAATACCCCGTGTAAGGGAGTGCACGTTAAATATCCTTCAAAGTCCTAACGCTGCGTACGATGTCGCCCTTAACGGTTGCGTTGGGTGCCTATTCAGGTGTGGCTCGTCACTTGACTGTGGTTCTAAAATACGACGCCCGTCGCCAATAGCCCTCGTGTAGCTCTAGTGCGACGATAATTCAAAACCTAACCTAACCAAAAAATCAACGTTTATGAATGTGCCGAAAACTTCCAAAAACGATTAAATTCACGCTCAACTTATCAAAGCAGTTTCTTTTTTGGGGGGGAAATTTTAAATTGAGAAATATCTACAAACCAACGAGTCAATCTTTTCTTGAAAAGGGTCTGCAAGTTTTCTAAAACCGGTTCATTTATTTTGCATTCATCACTTGATCTTTGACTTTTACAAACGCAATTAGTATATCGTTACATGTAAAAATGGTTCAAGTACGTAGCCGGTTTATCCTCCACGCTCTTTTCTTTTATGAAAGAAAAACGTGTATGGAAATGGCCCTACGGGTTTGTAGCATTTTACATTTCAAACGCAAGAATATCGCAAAATGTAAAAAAGGTTCAAGTTCATAGGCGATTTATCCTCCGCGCTCTTTTCTTTGGCTGTTCAGTTGAAAGAATATAACTTGTGTGGAAATGGCCCTATATGAACTTGATAATATTTTTACATTTATCTATTCAATACAGACCTTGCGTTTCAGTCAATTAAAACTATATACATACTATTTGTAGATAAATTTAATTTTTCTTTAAAAATAAATGATTAATTTTGAAAATAATATTAACCCTTTCAGTCCCAAAAATTTACTACACCACAGAAACATCTGATATTCACAAAATAAGCTTATTTTAGGTCAAATATACGAATTCCATAAGAAAAAAAATTCATTTAAATTTTTTATATGGTTTTTGAAACAATGCCAAAAATTTTTAACTGTGGAAAACAACAAAATAAAAAATATATATATTACCTAAAAACACTTCGAGTTATATATTTTAAGGTATCTGGCCATATTATTAAAAAAAATTTAGTAATTATTTTCAAAGAAATAGTTTAAATTGTGTTTTAAATATTTGGAACTGAAGTGAACTCATCAAAAATCAGGAGAAACGCTTGTTGACTATTTTCTAAATAAAAAAAATAGTAGTTCTAACTTCTATTGAGATTAATGTAAAATATTGTCTGATAGAACAAATTGTGAAAAATCGAATGATGTGTGTTTGGATGTCATAACGGGACATAAAAATTTTGAAAAAAATATTGAAAGTGATGATGCCAAATGGCATCACTGGGACTGAAAGGGTTAATTACGTTCACTCTTAAAACGAACGAGCGATTTTAACTCAGTCTGATTGATTTTCACTCCTCCAGTCTGGAAAATGCACTTCTCCTTTTGGAGTGGAACTTTTGTGTGTTAAACCTCCGACTTGATCACTCCAAACGAGTGATTTTAACTCAGTCTGAGTTAATATTCACTCCTTTCAGTGTCGAAAATGCACTTCTCCAACTGGAGTGGATTTCACTCTTTTGTTTTAAGAGTGTATTATTTTCGAGGAATGTGTTTGAAATTTACTTGAAGCGTTGAAAAGGTATTAAGTACATTTTTTTTAAAAATACCAGAGTTTGACTTTGAGAAGGTAATTGACTGCTGGTGTATATTACTGATGAAACTCGATAGCGGTAAAAGTGCTTTTTGTAGCAATTTTCAGATTATCTAATTTGTAACTTAATGAAGAATTTTTTTCGCATTTAACCTCGTACCTGCATAATACGCATACTTATAGATAGTTATTTAACTAAAGTTAATAGTTTAGTTTGACTTATCGTAGCACTATAGTGCACCAGGGCTATTAGCGACGGGCGTCGTATTTTAGAACTACAGCCAAGTGACGAGACGACACCTGAGTAGGCACTCAAAGCAACCATTAAAGGAGACATCGTAGACAGCGTTACGACTTTGAAGGGTATTTAACGTGCACCTCCTCTACACGGGGTATTCGTCGGACATTTTTTTGGCTGCATATGGGCTGTTTATAGGCGGCAGTTGTTTTGGCAATGTCCGGACCCGGACCTTCCGCATGCTAGGCAAAAGTCTAACCGACGGGGTCCCCATCCCGTATTTAAATAAAAATAAAAAAGTACGCGAATATAAAATGTGAAAAATATATTTAAAACCTCACGCCTGTTTTCCGTTACACTCTCATGAAATCATGCGGACTATTCATTTCTCTAACGCAATGAGGTTCATTCACTTCGAGGATGGCAACAACTCTAATACAGGGGCAACCAATCGGCCAAGAGACTTGTAATATTCTGTTAACTTGTGTCAAATTAAAGGCTACCAGGACAACGTAATCGTTGTTGTATCAAATTGCTATACCCTTGTAATACAATACCTTTCTTAATCCAATACGGTAAAACAATAGGTGGTAGCACGGATTATTTTAAGGGTTGATTTGGGGGGCCCCTTCACATTTTAAAGAGGAAGCCCCACCTTCATTTGCCTGTTTGGTGATCAGCAATGGGGGCCCTTATATATTAACAGATTTATGATCTAAGATATTTACAGATTTATCACCTAAGATAAGTTTACTGCACTTGCATTAATAGTGAGTTGGTAACACAACATTCTGGAAGAGTTTCCGGCTTGAGACGAAGCAACTTTGCAGACTTTCAGTTACTATGTTTTTCTAATTCCATTATGAGTATTGGAGTAGTTGTATTTTAATTGGAAGAGAGGATATCGAAGTAGTGCTCTTGTGATTTCTTCTTTAAAAATTAGTCTGATGGCATAATTTTCTTTTAAAAAAAACTATTAAGAGCAATAATCTAGTAAGGTCTAGTCAGTAGTAATCATAGTCTAGTCTTGTAATCTAGCAGCACAAATAAGTTTTCAAAACATTTGCAAAAAAATAAATTATATATAAAATTGTATATTATATATAAACAACCATCAGTTACACTTTTTAAAATTTTTTTTTTTAAATTGATGAATGCAAATTCTGCACATACATAGTTGTTACATTTCATTATTAGTTTAAAAAAAACCCACATAATTTATTGCATATGAACTGACTCATTGAAACTTTAGTGTTGAATATTTATATTATTGTTCAATTTCATTATAAAAGTTTTTTTTTTTTAAATCGAACTTAACTATTTCTAGATTAGATATGCTGATTGTGAAATTACCACATGGCTCTTATCCATGAAGTTTTGGATGTAGTATGATGTAAAAGATATATTCAGCTCTATGAAATCTCCTATAGTTTTATTTGAACATCCCTTCTACTTTTCTTAAGAATACCAATTTTTTAAAAGTTAATTTTCTGTTCTTTGTACCGTGACTGCAGTTAATATCTTCTAGTTTATTAAACAGTTCACTATAGATTGCAAGTTTTAATATACTCATTTCGTTGATAACAAGAATCTTAGGTGGCTAAAGTGCTCTATCAATATTTAGTAGACAAAAATTCAATATTTTCAAGAAAGTAATAAAATTTCAATAATTTGTAAGCTTTAATATATTTTTTAAAAAAAATCAAAATAATTTGTATGTTTAAAATTTTATTCCAAATAAATGTAAGGTATTAAGTGTTTCAAGGTAATAGTTGTTTCATGTCGGGGAAAAGAAATAGCTTCGACTCCAACAATTTGTTGCCTGGAATTACTTCAGGGTTGGCACGGTATTTACCATGGTTTTTACCGCCTTGGTAAAAACATGGTTTTCACCACTCTTATTAAAAAAACAGGTTTTTAGTATGGATTTTACCACTCTTGGTAAAAACAAGTTTTTCCAAACTTTTGAAATAATACTGTATTTATTACTTAAAAAAGAAAACAGATGAATCAATAATTTATGTTCTTGTTGATGATGATGAATTTTAGGTTTTTTTTTTATATTATGGAATCCATGTGTTTGAAGAACAAATATCCCACACAAACTACTATATATTCTTTTTTTTTAAATATTCCTACCACAATAGGAAAAAAATTATAAACATCAAGAACAACACCTGCCTATTTTTTACTTTCTGCATGTGTTCTTCTCTAATTACTTGCATGACATGATTTCGATTCAGGAACATATTATAGATCTATCCAACTAATTAATTGTTACAGAATGCTGAATTCTAAAATGTGTAATGTTGCCAATTAAGAAATAAATAGCGTTTTGCATTTGGGCTAGTGTTTAAAGTGCATTTTTTGGGAGTGGGGAGGTAGCAAAAAAAAAAAAAACACTTGTGTGAAGTCCACTTGAGGCATTTTGGACAGACAGTTTATAACCGCACTGGTTAAAATCATCCCCAACCAACAAGGTCAAAACTCAAATGGTTTTTACCTAAAAATACAAGTAGAAAAGGAAAATATTTGAAAATTTAACTTAAATTGAGGTTTTAAAACTTTTGAATAAAAAAAAACCATGTTCCTCAAGTCTTGGCCAAAAATGTAATCTTTTGATAACATTATAGAATATTATTATTTACTAGGAAACATGTCCAATTATACACATGTAAGCGTGTCTACATATAACAAGCGTAAATTATAAACAGATTATGAAATATTTCTTTTAAAGCGTGCAATAAAATAGTTTTTCCCGGAAAAAAAAACTGGTTTTTACTGGTAAATACCTAGTTTTTACCATTTCTTGGTAAAAACTAGTTTTTAGTAAAACCCAACCCTGAATCATTTATGTTTTGGTATTCAAAAAAATAAGTTTTTGAAAAATATTTTTCTTAATAAATTTTTTAATGACAATTTCTCAGAGTTCATTCTAGAATTAAAAAAGGGCAGGGCGCTTTTAACATAAAAAGGGCACTTGCAAAAAGTTGAGGGCACGTAGTCTAAGGGCACTTGCAAAAAGTTTAGGGCATCTAAAATGCGATAAATTTTTTTTAGATTTTTCGAAAATAGAAAATACACTCACATACCAAGTTAAACATTTATTTGTTTACTATTCCATCATTTTATGAAACATATTTCTAGTAAGTGAAGGATTGAAGGAACGTAATGAGGCACTTATGCCTAACAACGAGCCAGAATTGCAAACAGATCTCCTTGAGCGAAGTGGTGAAAATCATTAATGCTACTAATCAAACAAACATGGATTTTGTTGCATTCAGCTCTAGCATTCAAAATTAAAAGCATGTTTCATACACTTTTTCCAAGTTTAGTTTAACTCCAATTATTCGAAGAGGTGCTGATTATAAGAATGCCAGAAAAATTTAACTTGGCCTACCTGTTACCGTTCCTCTTTATTCAATGTCATGTCTAGTATTTTTTTTGTACCCACAAAAAAAATTACTAGGCAGGACATCCAACACAGACGAACAGAAAAAAATACGCTGAATATAAATTATAAATCTCAAGTTTAGTACACTCTTTCCAAGATTCTAACATAAGTTGAAAAAAAAACCTTTATAAAAAGATATAACTCAAACTGAATCAAAAGCTATAACCCAAACAACATCTTATAATTTGGATTTGGTTAAACCGAAATTAAAATATATCTTTTCTCCAATTAAATGAACGTGGTTAGGTTCCAATTGCAATTGCTTAGATAATTGGAGTTCTACTATATACTATTCAAGAATTTTTTCCAGAAAAATTCAAGAATAATTACTAACAAAAATATTAATATATTTTGCATGTATAAGCAAACACTCCATAAAAAAACTAAAACCAATCTGAAACCCTAGTATGGGACAAAATAAAAAAAAAGCCTACTAAGTTTCAAAAGTAAACAAAAAAAATCTTCATTCAAGCTGCTCTTGTGATCACAAGGTTACGACTCAAAATGATGGATCAGAAGAAAATATTCTGGTTGGTCCAATTTGGCCTGAACCGGAGCTACAATAGTATTGAGACACTCTTCCCGATCACGTAAACGCAAAGTCAGCTAACTGTCAATCATTGAGAAGGCAATGTGACGTCATCGGTAGGTTTCTAAAAAAATTACTTGGCTGCAAAATAATCAAATCAAGAAGTATGTTCTGCACATTTTTGGTCCGGATGAAGATAATCCTCTTTCAATGGGGATTGAAAACCACCCGTTGGTCGATATTTGAAGACATCTTAGTGTAATATAATCCTGATTCATCCTTAAATTTTAATTATAATTATTACTTTTATTATTAAAACCCATTATTTAAACTTGTTATTTATCAAAATTTAAGTTTAGTTTTCATCGATATAGACCGAGAATGAAGGAAACAATTTTTCTAGGTTGGGGTGTTGTGGCAAATTTTGGGCTCTTGTTCAAGGCATGATTTTTGATCAAAATGCTCGATCGTCTATCTGATTCTAAAATCGATTATCTTTGATATTTTTTAATGATTAAGTTTAGAAAAACGGGTTTGTATAATATAACATAACCTGGGTTAAATAAATTTTTGAAAAAGAAAGATGGATAAGCGGAATTTTTGAAAAATTCGGGAAAACACAGAAATTTTTAAAAGAAAATCGGCAACGAGGGCGGGATTTATTTTGTAAAAACGGGCATTTAGGGCAGGATTTATTTTGTAAAAAGGGCATTTAGGGCGGGATTTATTTTGTAAAAAGGGCATTTAGGGCGGGATTTATATTAAAAAAAAGGCGGGCAGGGCGCCGCGCCCCGTGAAAAACGCCTAGAATGATCTCTGAATTTCTTGCTGTGCTACTGGTTGATCAAGACGTTTGTTGAAGAAAGTTTGCATCGAAAGAATTTTTTTATCTAAATCAGTCATTTTGAGAAAGAAACCGAAATTACCAATGAAACACATGTTAAATTAGTAATCAAAAATAACTGAACTAGTAATTATTTACCTATTTTTTAATTGTATATGACAAATTTTGTTTTTGAAAAAATTAACAATCTCCGCATTAAGCAATTGATTGGATAAGTAAACCACATGAGTTAACAGGGGGGGGGGGGAAAGGGGGGTAAGAAAATTTATTAAAAAGTGGACCCATCCAAAGTTAAGAAAATAGTGGCCCTTAATGTTGCCTGCCCCTCTCTGAATCAGATCCTGGGTACGCCCTTGCATGCAATAAAAGGGATGAGTAACTAAAAATTAAGTCTCCAAATAATACAATAATATTAAGTTCACAAAAAAAAACCAATAGGATAAACAAATACAACAGCCTGTTGAAAAAGCATGATTATATTTAACACAATTTCT
The DNA here is from genome assembly GCA_023701765.1 of Hylyphantes graminicola. Taxonomy (NCBI): domain Eukaryota; kingdom Metazoa; phylum Arthropoda; class Arachnida; order Araneae; family Linyphiidae; genus Hylyphantes; species Hylyphantes graminicola. The sequence goes on along the minus strand of CM043114.1, from coordinate 74,576,649 downwards.
ATCTAACTGATACATTTCCATCATGTCAAACAGATTTACAGACATCATGATGCAATACTAATTTGTAAAAAGAGGGGAAAAAAGTAACACAAGGGATGCATTTGCACTTACTACTAACTCTTTGATACAATCAACAAATACAGTGTGCTCTGCAAAATAACAAACCATCAAAGTCATAAGCTACAAACTACATATTTTAGCTTTTAAACATTAATATGAACCTAGCGGAAGACATATAAAAGGCAAAGATTGTGTAATAACAGTTGCATAATGTAATACAGGGTGTTTCATAATTGACCGGAATAGGAATTGATGCAATTCCGAAATATTGAGCCGGCCCCTCCGAAAAATAGTAAAAAGCCAATTGATCACGCGTTTTGGTCGTGGTTGCATACTTGAACTAGGACAGCACGAGAATGTATTGACGAAGGGATGCATTTGTTTTGAGTTTGGTTTGGTTGAATCGACATATTGCCTAGTAATTTTCGAGTAATTTTTGTGTTAGGATTTTCGATTTAAAAGATTTGGTGTGTTTCACATTCGAGCTGAATGTTTGAAAATTGGAAGGAGCTAAACGTTTTGCGATAGAAATGTACAGTTTGTCGAAATGTGCATGTGTTGGGACCAAATAGTTCTATAGTAGGGTAGAGACTGAACCTACCAACCGCACCATCTACCAACACGAAGACAATTTAGGGTATCATGGGGGATCGATGGCCGAGTGGTTTGGATCGCAGACCATAACGCCAGCAGTCCGCGCGCTGTAATGGGTGCGGGTTCAATTCCCACCTTTGCCCTGGGTGTACTTCCTTTCTCTGTCAGTAAAAAATCCTTCTGTAGCTGCCTTACTTGACGAAATCTTATAAGTGGGTCTCTGATCATGCACACACACTGGATTATACGGGATGGTTATAAAATAACGCTCGCTATTCGGAGTGGTCTGTAGCTCGAATGAATAGTCCAAATGCCTCAAAATTTGAGACACTTACTAATCAAGAAAGGGAAAAGAAGAATGGAATCATAAAAAAAGATAGAATCTTAAAAAATAATCACAAAAAAGAATAATCATAAAAAACAAACTCGTCTCTTGACCAGGGTTCCAAGTTACGAGGCGTCGTCATAATTATGGCCAATTACTGCCTAGGTACTAAATTACGCGGCGTAGCCAATTATGACTAATTACGGCCAACACATCCAATTACGCCTCGTAATTTAGAACCCTGGTCAAGCAAGAGACGAGTTTGTTTTTTAATTGTTCCATTCTTTTTTCTCCTTGGATTGGATTGGATTGGTTGATATATATTTTCTGGCTCGTGTGCTTGGTCGCAAGGACCCGCTTATAAGCCATCGTCTAGTAGGACATCACAAGACACCCACAAACACATATGACAGATGTTCCCCTTTTCTTGATTAGTAAGTGTCTCAAAGTCTTCTGCATTTGGATTATTCATTAAAGCTACAGACCACCACGAATAGCAAGCGTTATTTTATAACCACCCTGTATATGTGCATACCTACCCAGCAAAAATAAGCAAAATACAATAATTGTTATGTATAGACTGGTGGCCAACATCAAGTTCCTTTTAACAATAATGCAACAACCTAAAAAAATGAACAGCCTCTTTTTTTTTTTTTTTTGAAAACTAGTTGTTGAACCTGTAATTTTTATCAGATGTAAATTCAACCAAACCAAACTAAAAGTTCTACATTCTTGTGTAGCACAAGTGCAGGATTTCATGAACGACCGAAGGGGCGGCCAATTAGCTAGCCGATTTTCATTGGCGGGGCCCGGGTAAATATTTAGGAATTGCGTCCTATACAATTCCGGTCAATTATGGAACACCCTGTACATACTATAGTTTAGTTACGATTGTTTTTAAATGGTGAATGACTAAAACATGTAGAAGCAGCTCGTTTCTTGCCTGTCTGGCAAGTTATTAGAGATAGGACGCAGAGGGCACTTAAAGCAATTGGCCGTACCTTGACCACATTACAGAAGTTGTTTTTCCTTATCTCACACTCGACCAAGTTTTTAACTTCATCTATATGTTGAGCACCTAATTTAAAGTTATCGACATTTGGGAGCCTTCCAGCAAAGAAAGTAATGCTGTTCAAAGCAGGCAAGGACTGACGGTTGAACTTGTTCACGATGGATTGGGTACAAAAATCCACATCCTTCAGAACATTCTCTTTGAGAAAAGGGTCCCAAGATATGCACTCGTAATCACAGTTCTCTAAAAAGGCCCCTTTTTGAACAAACAACCTGATTCCCTCTGGGGTTAAACCCCCTTCCCTAATACCTTCACTCAGAGCAGTTTCACCACGCATGTTCTTCACGTTGATGTCGGCGCCTGCGTCCAAGAGTTGCTTTAGGGCATCGAAATTGCTAAGGCGGCAAGCGAGATGCAGAGGCGTGTCACCATGGACATCTTGAGGGCTGAGATCCAGTCCCTCCTTCGCCAGAAGAATCTGAATCACTCTGGTGCCAAAGTAAATAACAGCTAGATGCAAGGCAGTCATCTTCATTCCATTACTTCTGTTGACGTCTGCTCCGGCTTGGATGAGGAGTTCTGCGACCTCTTCGTGCCCGCCTGTTGCAGCACACATGAGAGGAGTTTCCCAACCGCAGCCATTGACTTGGCCTCCACGATGAAGGAGCAATTCCACAATATCCTTCCTGTCCCTTTTAGCAGCCCACATCAAAGGTGTACGACCATAGCAATCTGTGATGTCAATTTCACACCCGCTATCGATGAGCAGTCCTGCCACTTCATACTGACCATACCAAGCTGCCAAGTGCAGAGGGGCCTTTCCCTCTTCGTTGAGGCTGTTCACGGACACTCCAGCTGCGATGAGTTGCCTCACCCTTTCCAAATTGTTTTGCATGACGGCACGGTGCATGGGGAACTCGTCTATATTCCTTCTTATATATTTAGATGGCAAACAGGTAATGGAAATTCGAACAATTACGACTGGGAAGAATCGTTGCTAAATCACAAATAAAATATTGCCTTAAATTACGGAGAAATTAAGAAATCATCTCCTAAGACAAAATTCAAAATCTCAGAAAAACTGGTAAACAAAAATCAAGAATACGCAAGTAGTTCATTTCAGTTTATAAATACTCTCGTTTATTTATTTCCCCAGACAAATGGTTTTCTTTTCCTCATATTTTGTACTGATGCCTAGATTTGAGAAGACTTTGGATGTCATAAGTGTCTAGTTGACGCTATTTATTGCTTCATAATTAAATTTTTAGCTTTCACACAGATCCTAACATTGAATGTAGCAAAACAAGGGATATCAATTAAGGATATTGTTTAGATTAAATAAACAAGCAATAAAAAGACTACCTAAAGCTAAAGACTAAAAGACCTAAAGACTAAAAGACCATGGCTGAAAGGTAATTATTTTAACTCTTTAAACTCTTTTAATTATAAGGTATTTTCAATATCGATTTAAACTTATTTGTTATTCATTAATAATTGTTTTTAGGAAAAAAAAACAAAAAAAAGACGACCGGTCGTTAATTTTTTTTTATTTTAACAATGGTGCTGCTATCTACATTTCATAAAAGATACTATAAAGATATATTCCCATTTATTTTCACTTTGTGTGATGCTGCCATCTATAAGATAGTTTATACAGTATACACTATAAAACATTTTTCTATATCTCTATATAATATAAAATTGTAATTGTCGGATGCTTGAAAGCCACATGACTTACGCAGCTTCAGCCAATCAGAAACGCTGAAAGTAAGTGTGGCGGTGTGCTTGTTTTGTGCCGGGGCTGCCTCAGGATGCGTTCCTGGGGCTTTGGTAGAGATCGTTGCTTAGCTCTGAGAATAGAGCTAGCCCTGGAGCAGTCCCACGGATAAAATAATCGTCATACTAGAGCTACACAAGGGCTATCGGCGAAGGGCGTCGTATTTTAGAGTCACTGTCAAGTGACGAACCGACACCTGAATAGGCACCCAACGCAACCGTTAAGGGCGACATCGTACTCAGCGTTAGGATTTTCAAGGATATTTAACGTTCACTCCCTCTACACGGGGTATTATTCGTCGTACAATTTTGGCTGCACAATCCGCTTATGGGCCGGTAGTTATTTTGGCGATGCCCGAACCCGAACATGGGACCTTTCGCATGCGTGTTGACTAACCGACTGGGCTCCCAACCCCTATGATGGTGCTGAATATAATTTTAATAAATTAAGATTAATTTCTGCATTATTTGTATCTTTTTCTGGGAATAGAGACTTTGATTTCAAGACGATATCTTTTCTTGTCTTTGGAATGAAGCATTTCGTGAGAAGATATCACTAGTGTTTTGCAACGGGGGAATTATTTTACTGGTTCAACTAAATAATCGTGTCCGGATTTGGCGTCTTTTCAAAAAATATCGCCAGGTCGAATGACAACAAACCCCTGCGCTTGCCGAAGCAGCCAATGAATTCCCGCAGTATGGAGAACGTGACACGATAAGAAACTTTCACATTGCTAATTTTGCCAAAGGTTGTCATAATACCGATACGTCTGGGTTCATAGATTTGGCGTATAATATCCGGCCACGATTCTTTAATTTAATCAAGGAGCAATATATAGTTAACGTCTTAGTACTTCGAACAACATTAAGACTACGGACACATGATCTTTTTTTAATGATGCTAAACCTTAGGCAATGCGTAAACAAGCTACATTTGTAATTGATTTTTTAACTTCCACACAACGTTTATAACGTAAAAAGTGGAAGGTTTTATAATCGTGCAGTCCGTCAGTCCATCTGTCTGTCTCTCCGTCTGTCACCCACTTTCACAGAACGAACTGAACGTCGCACGGGATTCGCCATTTTGAAGCAAAAAATCAGTTAAGGCTACCTTCTAAATTTCATTAAAAATTTTTAAATATAAGTTTATTTAAAATTTAAATAACCAAAAATTTAATCTACATTGAAATAACGTGCAAAATCCATCTTTATTCAATATTTTCACTGTTGCCATTACATCAAGCGTACGAGAAACTTTATATAAAATAAAATTAAAATTCTTGAAGAATTATTTATTTTTGTGATATAATTTAATTTGGATTGTTGTAATAGCACAATTAAGTTATTTTGAAGGTCCATTATATGTGAATGAAGAAAGATGCACAAAAAAATTCTAAATTTGCATAAAAAATATGCAAAGTTTCGCTTTCATTTTTAAAGCAACAATTTTGCTAATTTATTTTTCGAAATGTGAACTTGTGGCTGCAAAAAGGAATTTATTTAAAAAGTACATCAGTATTCTTCGAACTTCAAAAAAAAAAAATAGCAAATGATAAAGATTATTTATCAAATCTGCAAAAGAAGATTAAAGAACATTATTAATTTTGACTTATAAAAGTTTGAATTAGAACTAGCTAAAGGCCCTGTTTGGCGAATTTCTTTTGAGGTGTTGTTGGCGTGTTTCCTGTTGAGCGTAAACGTTGTGTGGAGGCGGTGTAAGTGACAGATTCTGTAACAAATCAACTTGTTTTTTAATGTCAATATAGTGGTGCCTCGTACCCAAGTCAGACGAACGTATGCATGGCCTGTTCAACACTGAGGCTATAGAATTATTTTGTGACGTCACTCTATCCGTCCGTTTCTGATTGATGTCGTCTTTACCGTTGAACAAAATGCAAAACATACTCGCGCATGGCCAACTATACTTTACAGGTTTCGAAAAATATTCATCCTGGTAAACCTAAAGGATCGAGGCCGGCAATTTTAAGGAAAATCTAGTAGTACCGACAAATTTGATATTATGGCAACCTTTGACGAAATTCGTAATTGCATTGACAATTTTTAAATGTTAAACTTGTTAAATCTTAAATGCATATAACTTATTCTGAAGTTTCTTATACTAATTGTGTATTAAATATTTGCTAAATGATTTTAAATAATTATTTACTTTTTAAAATCAATTCTTCGGCCTTTAAAAGTTTCAATTTTTTTTAAAAAAATCTAGTTTGAAATTTAATGAATTTTTCCGTTGTTTTAAGTCCGCTTTTTTGAAATGAGGCAGTATTTTTGGTTATTTCGTGAAAGTGCCGGGGTTTGTTATCATCTCCCGACTTGGCGACATTTTTGAAAAGTCGCCAAATCCGGCCACGATTCTTTTGGTTAATCACGTTCCTTTCAATCGGAACAGCTGACATCCCAAACCCATGAAATAGTATGACGTCACACAAAGCTTCTCTGGACTTGTTAGTTTAGTCGTCCGTAGGCTATCATAAAGGGTCCTGGATTCTAAACGTTTCCACCTTATCGACGTGTTTGTGTTAAGAAAATAAATCCGACCAAACCTGACTTTGTACGTGACAGTGATAAAACTCTGAACCGAACCTAAATTATTTTATATTTCCTCCAAAAAATCAACGGGGGCTGGGGAGCCCAGTCGGTTAAGCACTCGCTTAGCAAGCGGAAGGTCCCAGGTTCGGGTCCGGGCATCGCCAAAACAGCTGCCGACCTATAAACGGCCCGTGCAGCCAAAAATGTCCGACGAATAATACCCCGTGTAAGGGAGTGCACGTTAAATATCCTTCAAAGTCCTAACGCTGCGTACGATGTCGCCCTTAACGGTTGCGTTGGGTGCCTATTCAGGTGTGGCTCGTCACTTGACTGTGGTTCTAAAATACGACGCCCGTCGCCAATAGCCCTCGTGTAGCTCTAGTGCGACGATAATTCAAAACCTAACCTAACCAAAAAATCAACGTTTATGAATGTGCCGAAAACTTCCAAAAACGATTAAATTCACGCTCAACTTATCAAAGCAGTTTCTTTTTTGGGGGGAAAATTTTAAATTGAGAAATATCTACAAACCAACGAGTCAATCTTTTCTTGAAAAGGGTCTGCAAGTTTTCTAAAACCGGTTCATTTATTTTGCATTCATCACTTGATCTTTGACTTTTACAAACGCAATTAGTATATCGTTACATGTAAAAATGGTTCAAGTACGTAGCCGGTTTATCCTCCACGCTCTTTTCTTTTATGAAAGAAAAACGTGTATGGAAATGGCCCTACGGGTTTGTAGCATTTTACATTTCAAACGCAAGAATATCGCAAAATGTAAAAAAGGTTCAAGTTCATAGGCGATTTATCCTCCGCGCTCTTTTCTTTGGCTGTTCAGTTGAAAGAATATAACTTGTGTGGAAATGGCCCTATATGAACTTGATAATATTTTTACATTTATCTATTCAATACAGACCTTGCGTTTCAGTCAATTAAAACTATATACATACTATTTGTAGATAAATTTAATTTTTCTTTAAAAATAAATGATTAATTTTGAAAATAATATTAACCCTTTCAGTCCCAAAAATTTACTACACCACAGAAACATCTGATATTCACAAAATAAGCTTATTTTAGGTCAAATATACGAATTCCATAAGAAAAAAAATTCATTTAAATTTTTTATATGGTTTTTGAAACAATGCCAAAAATTTTTAACTGTGGAAAACAACAAAATAAAAAATATATATATTACCTAAAAACACTTCGAGTTATATATTTTAAGGTATCTGACCATATTATTAAAAAAAATTTAGTAATTATTTTCAAAGAAATAGTTTAAATTGTGTTTTAAATATTTGGAACTGAAGTGAACTCATCAAAAATCAGGAGAAACGCTTGTTGACTATTTTCTAAATAAAAAAAATAGTAGTTCTAACTTCTATTGAGATTAATGTAAAATATTGTCTGATAGAACAAATTGTGAAAAATCGAATGATGTGTGTTTTGATGTCATAACGGGACATAAAAATTTTGAAAAAAATATTGAAAGTGATGATGCCAAATGGCATCACTGGGACTGAAAGGGTTAATTACGTTCACTCTTAAAACGAACGAGCGATTTTAACTCAGTCTGATTGATTTTCACTCCTCCAGTCTGGAAAATGCACTTCTCCTTTTGGAGTGGAACTTTTGTGTGTTAAACCTCCGACTTGATCACTCCAAACGAGTGATTTTAACTCAGTCTGAGTTAATATTCACTCCTTTCAGTGTCGAAAATGCACTTCTCCAACTGGAGTGGATTTCACTCTTTTGTTTTAAGAGTGTATTATTTTCGAGGAATGTGTTTGAAATTTACTTGAAGCGTTGAAAAGGTATTAAGTACATTTTTTTTAAAAATACCAGAGTTTGACTTTGAGAAGGTAATTGACTGCTGGTGTATATTACTGATGAAACTCGATAGCGGTAAAAGTGCTTTTTGTAGCAATTTTCAGATTATCTAATTTGTAACTTAATGAAGAATTTTTTTCGCATTTAACCTCGTACCTGCATAATACGCATACTTATAGATAGTTATTTAACTAAAGTTAATAGTTTAGTTTGACTTATCGTAGCACTATAGTGCACCAGGGCTATTAGCGACGGGCGTCGTATTTTAGAACTACAGCCAAGTGACGAGACGACACCTGAGTAGGCACTCAAAGCAACCATTAAAGGAGACATCGTAGACAGCGTTACGACTTTGAAGGGTATTTAACGTGCACCTCCTCTACACGGGGTATTCGTCGGACATTTTTTTGGCTGCATATGGGCTGTTTATAGGCGGCAGTTGTTTTGGCAATGTCCGGACCCGGACCTTCCGCATGCTAGGCAAAAGTCTAACCGACGGGGTCCCCATCCCGTATTTAAATAAAAATAAAAAAGTACGCGAATATAAAATGTGAAAAATATATTTAAAACCTCACGCCTGTTTTCCGTTACACTCTCATGAAATCATGCGGACTATTCATTTCTCTAACGCAATGAGGTTCATTCACTTCGAGGATGGCAACAACTCTAATACAGGGGCAACCAATCGGCCAAGAGACTTGTAATATTCTGTTAACTTGTGTCAAATTAAAGGCTACCAGGACAACGTAATCGTTGTTGTATCAAATTGCTATACCCTTGTAATACAATACCTTTCTTAATCCAATACGGTAAAACAATAGGTGGTAGCACGGATTATTTTAAGGGTTGATTTGGGGGGGCCCCTTCACATTTTAAAGAGGAAGCCCCACCTTCATTTGCCTGTTTGGTGATCAGCAATGGGGGCCCTTATATATTAACAGATTTATGACCTAAGATATTTACAGATTTATCACCTAAGATAAGTTTACTGCACTTGCATTAATAGTGAGTTGGTAACACAACATTCTGGAAGAGTTTCCGGCTTGAGACGAAGCAACTTTGCAGACTTTCAGTTACTATGTTTTTCTAATTCCATTATGAGTATTGGAGTAGTTGTATTTTAATTGGAAGAGAGGATATCGAAGTAGTGCTCTTGTGATTTCTTCTTTAAAAATTAGTCTGATGGCATAATTTTCTTTAAAAAAAAACTATTAAGAGCAATAATCTAGTAAGGTCTAGTCAGTAGTAATCATAGTCTAGTCTTGTAATCTAGCAGCACAAATAAGTTTTCAAAACATTTGCAAAAAAATAAATTATATATAAAATTGTATATTATATATAAACAACCATCAGTTACACTTTTTAAATTTTTTTTTTTTTAAATTGATGAATGCAAATTCTGCACATACATAGTTGTTACATTTCATTATTAGTTTAAAAAAAACCCACATAATTTATTGCATATGAACTGACTCATTGAAACTTTAGTGTTGAATATTTATATTATTGTTCAATTTCATTATAAAAGTTTTTTTTTTTAAATCGAACTTAACTATTCCTAGATTAGATATGCTGATTGTGAAATTACCACATGGCTCTTATCCATGAAGTTTTGGATGTAGTATGATGTAAAAGATATATTCAGCTCTATGAAATCTCCTATAGTTTTATTTGAACATCCCTTCTACTTTTCTTAAGAATACCAATTTTTTAAAAGTTAATTTTCTGTTCTTTGTACCGTGACTGCAGTTAATATCTTCTAGTTTATTAAACAGTTCACTATAGATTGCAAGTTTTAATATACTCATTTCGTTGATAACAAGAATCTTAGGTGGCTAAAGTGCTCTATCAATATTTAGTAGACAAAAATTCAATATTTTCAAGAAAGTAATAAAATTTCAATAATTTGTAAGCTTTAATATATTTTTAAAAAAAAAATCAAAATAATTTGTATGTTTAAAATTTTATTCCAAATAAATGTAAGGTATTAAGTGTTTCAAGGTAATAGTTGTTTCATGTCGGGGAAAAGAAATAGCTTCGACTCCAACAATTTGTTGCCTGGAATTACTTCAGGGTTGGCACGGTATTTACCATGGTTTTTACCGCCTTGGTAAAAACATGGTTTTCACCACTCTTATTAAAAAAACAGGTTTTTAGTATGGATTTTACCACTCTTGGTAAAAACAAGTTTTTCCAAACTTTTGAAATAATACTGTATTTATTACTTAAAAAAGAAAACAGATGAATCAATAATTTATGTTCTTGTTGATGATGATGAATTTTAGGTTTTTTTTTTATATTATGGAATCCATGTGTTTGAAGAACAAATATCCCACACAAACTACTATATATTCTTTTTTTTTTAAATATTCCTACCACAATAGGAAAAAAATTATAAACATCAAGAACAACACCTGCCTATTTTTTACTTTCTGCATGTGTTCTTCTCTAATTACTTGCATGACATGATTTCGATTCAGGAACATATTATAGATCTATCCAACTAATTAATTGTTACAGAATGCTGAATTCTAAAATGTGTAATGTTGCCAATTAAGAAATAAATAGCGTTTTGCATTTGGGCTAGTGTTTAAAGTGCATTTTTTGGGAGTGGGGAGGTAGCAAAAAAAAAAAAAAAACACTTGTGTGAAGTCCACTTGAGGCATTTTGGACAGACAGTTTATAACCGCACTGGTTAAAATCATCTCCAACCAACAAGGTCAAAACTCAAATGGTTTTTACCTAAAAATACAAGTAGAAAAGGAAAATATTTGAAAATTTAACTTAAATTGAGGTTTTAAAACTTTTGAATAAAAAAAAAACCATGTTCCTCAAGTCTTGGCCAAAAATGTAATCTTTTGATAACATTATAGAATATTATTATTTACTAGGAAACATGTCCAATTATACACATGTAAGCGTGTCTACATATAACAAGCGTAAATTATAAACAGGAGCATTCCAGCGTTCCGTGTGTTACATTCGGACCACATTTTCAGTATATTTGTTACATTTTTGGTTTGAAAGCAGTATAAAACAAATAAGATGACAACTTATATCTTTTCTCAGATGTTTAATGATCTTATTAAGCTAATCGGAATCTTTTTAAACTAAAAAGTTACGCAGATATAATTTTTTCATTTCGCGTCACGTGTGTTTCCATTTAACAGGGTTATTTTCTTTTCTTCTTCTATTATTTGCATAATTCTGCGAATTATGCAAATACTCATGAAAATAAAAAATACCAATAGCAAGCTAAGTAAACGAGCTTTAAAAAAAGGGGCGTTGGAAATCTGAGTTACAAATAGTCAGACTACAATAAAATAAATAGCGCCGTCACGTGTGTTACACTCAACGTTCCGTGTGTTACAGCGTGCGAATTGACTTATAGTTCAGTTTTTAAAATACTAATATTTTTAATAATAAACACTTTGGTTAGCAAATAAATAAAAATAGGAATTTGGTTACATATTTAAATACACAATTATTTATTATTTAACTTTGGTAAAGCACATTTTTTTTATATTTAATTTTTTTATAAAAATATAAAAGTTCAATTGCTAATTTTAATTAATACTCTTAAATTTTTAACTACACCAAAACGGACCTTAAGTTTGCAGCAGAGAAATGTACTGCGCGAAGGAAACTGGGTAAACAACGCAACTGGCGCCGAAATTTCGCCTACTCTGATTGGCTCCTCCTTTGACCCTGATATTCGTGCGCCCTGTTACGTCAAAATCGAAGGAAAAATAATTAAAATACCCTCTAACTGAAGCTAAACTAATAAAAATTATAAATTTATGTCTTGAAATAACAAATAAAATTGTTTATTGAATGTGAAACACCTTTTTTATTCGATTCTCGCACTCGAAAATGAGAACTATTTGCCCTTTTTCTCGTAGAACATTTGTATACTGCAAGCTTAATGTCGGTTTTATTGTAGTGAAAAATGATTCCTACCATATTGCAAATTACACAACAATAGCAAGCACTATTTTTATATAACTGTATTGAACAGTTCAATGTGACTGGCAAAGTCACATTTAACATGGTGAATTTTTCGTATTCCTGGTACCGGAAACAAAGTCACTCAAGGATTAATATCCGTTATTTTGGATGTTATATCCGATTGCCAAATATGAAGGACTTTGGTATTCGGAATTAAGTTTCTGACAATATCCGCCAAATCCTTTGAATGCTGGACGAGGGTCGGATTTGTTCTTTTACTCATAACTTCTCTCTGCACGAGAGGTTTGGCATTGCCACCAACTCCGTCGACAATGTCTTTCCTATGAGACGTTGCGAAATACTTAATTTCAAATGTTTTTTTTTCTTTTTTAAAATTTTAAATGAAAGTTGTTAAAGTAAAACAATTCACTTTCGTTAAAATTAATTTTGTTAAAACATAACTGTTAATATCAATCAAATGCTTAATTTGAAATAATGATTTTGCAACACATAACTTTTCTAAAGACAAATGGTCACAAGGAAAAACAAAATAACGTCTGAAGCACTCTATATTTCAACTACTAATGATCTAAAATGTAAACATTCAATGCATCCTCAAATGTGTACATCTGCCAGAGCAGGTGGCTGAAACTTCCATAGCGTAAATGATAAAGTTTTTAGTTTTGCAATTGTTTTTATTTTTTTAAAGGATTTTTTTGTTTTATGGTGTTTTTTACATATATACATGCATGTTTCCATAAGCACGCATTTCACTAAATGAATTTCTCAGGATAAATCTCGTTTTTTATACTGCACGTCAACTAGCTCCCACTCCCGTTTCCTTCATTATTGCCAAAATCGTTCCGTGCGTTTCAAGAAATAAATTGCCAAATTCTTGCTTAATTTTTTAAAAAACGCTTTGAAATTTTTTCTATATGTTCCCCATGTGGAACTAGCTTATAATTAATAAAATAAGCTTTGTTAAGCTTTTTTTACAGTTTTTATATAAAAAGTTAGAGGTTTTCGTTCCGTGTGTTACATTGAGCATCAAGTAATTCATATTTTACCGAGTAATTTTTTTTAAAAAAAGCTATGCACAAAATATCTGTCTAAGATACTCAGAAAGGATGCATTTGCAACAATATGCGTAAAAAAATTCATTTAACATGTTTTTTAGCCCTTAAACGTTTATCATACATCTGGCAATTATTTCACTTGAAAGATCTAATTCTAAATCGGTCTAGTTTATTGCATTTTTTCACACTAAAATTGGATTCAGATTCGAAAATCAGTATGATTTATTTGAAATATAAACCTTTAACTACATGTGAAATTTTTTTCAGAATTTTATTTGCACTTTAATTTTTTGGCACTTCAGGACCACTTTCCTTGGAATGCTCCAACAGATTATGAAATATTTCTTTTAAAGCGTGCAATAAAATAGTTTTTCCCGGAAAAAAAACTGGTTTTTACTGGTAAATACCTAGTTTTTACCATTTCTTGGTAAAAACTAGTTTTTAGTAAAACCCAACCCTGAATCATTTATGTTTTGGTATTCAAAAAAATAAGTTTTTGAAAAATATTTTTCTTAATAAATTTTTTAATGACAATTTCTTGCTGTGCTACTGGTTGATCAAGACGTTTGTTGAAGAAAGTTTGCATCGAAAGAATTTTTTTATCTAAATCAGTCATTTTGAGAAAGAAACCGAAATTACCAATGAAACACATGTTAAATTAGTAATCAAAAATAACTGAACTAGTAATTATTTACCTATTTTTTAATTGTATATGACAAATTTTGTTTTTGAAAAAATTAACAATCTCCGCATTAAGCAATTGATTGGATAAGTAAACCACATGAGTTAACAAGGGGGGTTTAAGGAAAATTCCTTAATAAGTGGGCCCATCCAAAGTTTAGAAAATAGGAGCCCCTAATGCTGCCTGCCCCACATATCCTCGGTACGCCCTTGCATACAATAAAAAAAATGAGTAAAATTTAAGTCCCCAAATAATACTATAATATTAAGTACACAAAAAAACAACAACAGTAGGATAAACAAACACAACAGCCTGTTGAAAAAGCATGATTATATTTAACACAATTTCTATCTAACTGATACATTTCCATCATGTCAAACAAATTTACAGACATCATGATGCAATACTAATTTGTAAAAAGGGGGGGGGGGGGGAATAACACAAGGGATGCATTTGCACTTACTACTAACTCTTTGATACAATCAACAAATACAGTGTGCTCTGCAAAATAACAAACCATCAAAGTCATAAGCTACAAACTACATATTTTAGCTTTTAAACATTAATATGTACCTAGCGGAAGACATATAAAAGGCAAAGATTGTGTAATAACAGATGCATAATGTAATGCATACTATAGTTTTAGTCACGATTTTTTTTAAATGGTGAATGACTAAAACAAGTAGAAGCAGCTCGTTTCTTGCCTGACTGGCAAGTTATTAAAGATAGAACACAGAGGGCACTTAAAGCTATTGGGCGTACTTTGACCACATTACAGAAGGTGTTCCTCTCTATCTCACACTCAACCAAGTTTTTAACTTCATCTATATGTTGAGCTCTCAATTTAAAGTTATCAACATTTGGGAGCCTTCCAGCAAAGAAAGCAATGCTGTTCAAAGCAGGCAAGGACTGGCGGTTGAACTTGTTTACGATGGATTGCGTACAAAATTCCACATCCTTCAGAACATTCTCTTTGAGAAAAGGGATCCGAGATATGCACTCGTAATCACAGTTCTCTAAAAAGGCCCCTTTTTGAACAAACAACCTGATTTCCTCAGGGAATAAATTCTCCCTCCTAATACCTTCACTCAGGGCAGTTCTACCATCCATGTTCTTCACGTTGACGTCGGCGCCTGCCTCCAAGAGTCGCTTTCGGCCATTTGGATAGTTAAGGCGGCAAGCGAGATGCAGAGGCGTGTCACCATTGACATTTTGAGGGTTGAGATCCAGGCCCTCCTTCTCCAGAAGAATCTGACTCACTCTGGTGCGATAGTAAAAAACAGCTTCATGCAAGGCAGTCATCATCATTGCATCACTTCTGTTGACGTCTGCTCCGGCTCGGATGAGGAGGGCTGCGACCTCTTCGTTCCCGCCTCTTGCAGCACACATGAGAGGAGTTTCCCCACCGCAGCCATTGACTTGGGCTCCACGATGTAGGAGCAGATCCACAATATCCTTCCTGTCCCTTTCAGCAGCCCTCATCAAAGGTGTACGACCATAGCGATCCATGATGTCGAGGTCAGACCCGCTATCGATGAGCAGTCCTGCCACTTCGTACTTACCATAACAAGCTGCCAAGTGCAGAGGGGACTTTCCCCCTTCGTTGAGGCTGTTCACGGACACTCCCGCTTCGATGAGTTGCCTCACCCTCTCCAAATCGCCCTCCTTGACGGCATGGTGCATGGGGAACTCGTTCATATTCCGGCGCGTTCTTATATATTTAGATGGCAAACAGGTAATGGAAATTCGGACAATTACGACTGGGAAGAATTGTTGCTAAATAATAAATAAAATATTGCCTTAAAATACGGAGAAATTAAGAAATCATCTTTAAGACAAAATTCAAAATCAAAGCAAGAAATGGTAAACAAAAATCAAGAAAACGCAATTAGTTCATTTCAGTTTATAAATACTTTGGTTTATTTATTTCCCCAGAGAAATGGATGTCTTTTCCTCATATTTTGTACTGATGCCTTGATTTGAGTATACTTTGGATGCCATAAGTGGCTAGTTGGCGCTATTTATTGCTTCATAATTGAATTTTTAGCTTCCACACACATCCTAACATTGAATGTAAGCAAAACAAAGGATATCAATTAAGGATATTGTTTTTATTAAAAAAAACAAGCAATAAAAAGACAACCGGTTGCTGAAAATTAATTATTTAACTCTTTTAATTATTAGATATTTTCAATATTGATTTAAACTTTTTTGTTATTAATTAGTAATTGTTTTTAGGGGGGGAAAAAGCAAAAAAAAAAACGACCGGTCGCTGAATTTTTTTTATTTTAACCACGGTGCTGCTCTCGACATGTCATAAAAGATACTATAAGAATTATATTTCCATTTATTTTTGCTTTGTGTGATGCTGCCATCTATAAGTTAGTTTATACACTATAAAACATTTATCTCTGTATGTAAAGAAAGTCTAAGTCTCTGTAGAACCAAAAAAATTTCCAATGCTTATTTATTTTTATTCAATTTCAAAGTCGAGCTTTCGAGAAGCGCGCGAAAATCACTCAAAAGCGCGCGGAAACGCTGTGACGTCGGTTTTTACGAAACTCGTTGACATACTCCGATCAGCTCTGGTTGATATTGTATTGACATTTGTGTGAAACTGTGAAGTATGCGATACAATTAGATTCGTTTGTTATAACTATTTGAACATGTCATATCGGTATTGTATAGTTCCTGAGTGCCATAATACTACAATTACTACCCCAGAAAAGATTTTTTTTATATTTCAAGTAATTGTCCTGAAAGAAGAAAACAATGGATAAAAGCTATGCGACGTGATCCTGTTTCTCCTAAGCTGTAGGCAACTTGCTTTGCAGAAAGTATAGAGAATCAGTGGCGGGGATCTAGAACTTCAACAAGGGGGGGCTAAAGCCTGAATACACAACTCCCGGTGTGGGGAGGGAGAAAGAGAGATAAAGAACTCATTTTATGTGAATCGATTAGTTAATGTTACATATTTTAGCCTGAAAATTAATTAGTTATAATAATTAATATAGATTTTATTTAATTTAAATCGATATTTACATTTTAATACAAATTAAATTTGATTAATTGATGTAATTTGATTAATATAAACTCGGAGTATTTGGTACTTTAGTATTTATAAGTTTAATTAATTGCAAATTAAATTTTTTAATTGACCTTTTATACCAATTTAAATCATAACAAGTAACAGATGTAGGATCGCACTAACTAAAAAACAAATTTCTTCATGAAATCATGGAACAGTATAGCTTTGTTACAAAAGTTCATTATTTAATTGTAAAATTTACTCTCATCATTTTCAATTTAGAAATATATATTTTTCTTTTAATTTATATTTATTTAAAGTATAAGATAACAAGCAAGTGCATATTTTAAAAATGTAGGTAACTCCCCAAAAATGTATGCATTTAATTATATATGTATTTTTCAAAACAAAATAAATAAAAAAAATTAGTAATTTTTTACCTTATTTTAAACGAAAAAAAAAAACTTGTTATCCTGAGAGATACATTAAATTATTATGTACATGGAGTTAAGAAGCCTTGGAAAATTATAAACATGCAAAAAGTGAAAAAAAAGTAAATAAGAATAAAAAAAAATGGGGGCAAAAATTTGGTTGCTTTTTAAAGCAATAAGTAAAAAAAATTAAAGCACAAATAGGAAGGATTTTACTTGAGGTCAAGCAACCTTCACAGGTGGTCGCTGGCCTGGCTACTGAAAGATCGGGGAGGATAGGAGTAATGCATTTGTACAACCACTGTACAACAATAAGGCTGACCATCCAATAAGATCCCAATTTACAGAGCCCCTTTTTCAGGCGTCCGTGAGAACATAACTTTTTATTGTCAAATGCTTCCTTAACAGCCATCATGTCTAGACGCATTTTATGCCCCAGTCCATATGTGCTCTTCTCCAGCTACGTAACACATAGGACCGAAAGTACTAAGAATGCTATCTTCTGGATGGGGGGGGGGGTGCAAAAAATAGGGGAACACTGATAACAGGAACACCCCGTTTTGAGCTCAAAGGCGAAGCGAAGTGACCAGACGAGCTTTGCAATGTCTTTTCTCGTCTTCTGTCAAAGGAGGACTAATGGGGGTTGGAGTGTTTTTTTTGGGGGGGGTGGGCTACTTTTTAAAAGTAAACATTCTGTTGTAATTTGTTAATAATAACTAATTAATTAATAATAGATAGTTAACCATTACAAATAAATGTTTATTATTACTTGCATGAGTTTTTAAATTAGAGAAAATGGCGTGCATTTGATATGTTTCAACTTGAGCATGAGACCTCAGCCTAGAGCTTTTTGGGAATCGCTTTAATTGAAAACTCTAAAAAACGATAAATATGCCTTTAAAATAATTAAGCTAGTGAAAGGGTTAGGTTAATATATTAGATGTTTTCCAGTTACTTATAATAACTACCTAATCCAATACCAAGTAAATATAGTTTCAAATGAATCTCATCACCGTTGTAAAATAAATGCCATAGTTATAAGTAATTTGTGGTCAATTTAGTAGTCATCATTGGGTGAATACCTATTCAGCGGTGCCTATAAATGATCACTTGCCTGTTTACTTCGTACACTATGACTACACTTAGCTAGAGCACAATCAAAGAGTCAAGTGTAACTAAAGCAGAAATGTGTGTATGCTGTTGTGATGAGCAAAGATTGTCATAAGGTATTTCTATGGCCATTACAAACGGATTTTGTTCACTTTGCCTGTATTTTCTTGCAGGTGCTCGATCAGGAAATACTTGGACTAGTAAATATTTGCAAAATTGTATTTAAATACAAATCAGTAATAAACAAACACTATTCAGTTGTAACAAAAAATTTCTAAGTCTCTAACTTCCCCCCCCCCCCCCCCCTCTTTACACCACAATAAACATGAAATTGTTTTTTAAAAAGAAGAAACAAAGAAGTACGAAATTTTATTAAAATAAATAGCAAGGAGCTGTTAATACCTATATTGGTGGTATCTAAAAGTTAAGTAAATGTTTGAATCCTGGAACTGGGGAATCAGATGACCTCAATAATTTCTGGATAACTCACCTAGTGAAAAAAAACAGGATTATATAGAAAAACACTGTTAAGTATCTATATTGGTGGTACATTTTAAAAAGTAATTGCTTGAATTCTGGAACTGGGAAAGAAGAAAAATCGATAACCTCACCTAAACAAATTTTATAATATAGAAAGCACTTAAAAGGCAGATTTTATCTGTTGATGAGATTTAAAAAAAAAAAATATTTAAAAAAGGTTAAGTTTTCATAAAAAGAAAGTACATTAATGTTAGTAATTAAATTTGGTTATGAGTAGATTAATGGTGTAACTGAATTAGGGCATGTTGAACAAACAAAGAATATTTTACAAATTGAAGAAGTGTTTGAGTTACTTTGAAACAGTATTAAAGTAGTTTGTTGAACCATCATTTCAAAAATTTATTTTTGGTGATGAGTTTAAAACTTTGCAAAACAACCATGGCTTTCCCTAGGAATAAATAAATGACACAAATAATAAGCAATGCAATTGTTAGTGATTATTCGAAAGGAAATGAGTTTTCTTCAAAAAAAAAGTATCAGAAAAAACAAACATGTAAACAAACATGCTTTAGACACAGATGTAGATATAAAAATTTTTATATAGGGTAATACTATAACTTTGTTCATCTTTATAAAGACTAAGATAACTTATTGTTAGATCATAACTCAAATTTTAGCCTCAACACAGCACAGGTAGTTGCAAGCCCACCCCAATACCACACTGACTAAATGGGTTGATTTACAGATATAAATATACTTAAATAGTAATTGATTTTTTGTTGAGAAAAGAGATATATAAACAGGAACTAACAAATTTGCAGTAACTCAATTTAATTAACACAATTCAAAAATTTTATATTAAATTAACAGACACATCTTAAAATATTAACATGCATTTGTAAAACAGAAAAGACGACATTTTTAAGCTATATTATGTTCTCCCTAAAAAGTTCCCAAATAACAAAAGATTGCACACTTCCAGTAATATACTATTAAAATAAAAAAGAATTATAGTTAAAATACAGTGAAGGGAGGGGTGTTAATAACTAACACACTGGACACTATAATTTGGCAACTAATTCATTCCTTATTCATATACATTCATTAATTTTAGGTTTGGTTTGAATTATCGTCGCACTAGAGCTAAATGAGGGCTATTGGCGACGGGCGTCGTATTTTAGAACCACTGTCAGGTGACGGGCCAACTCCTGAATAGGCACCCAACGCAACCGTTAAGGGCGACATCATACGGAGCGTTAGGACTTTAAAGGATATCTATCGTGCACTCCCTTACACAGAGTATTATTCCTCGGACATTTTTTTGGCTGCACGGGTCGTTTATAGGTTGGCAGCGATTTTGGCGATGCCCGGACCCGAACCTGGGACCTTCCGCATGCTAAGCGAGTGCTTAACCGACTGGGCTCCCCAGCCCCTCCTTAATTTCAGGTGTGTGAAATGAATTATAATGAAAGATGTACTTTAACTTACAGCACATTTAATATCCGACTTATTATACAATGAGGAATCAATAAATACATTGTTCAGGAGAGATCTGATCTGCAGAATACTAATAGGGGAGGAAATTAGTTTTTTTACAAGAAAAAAAGTTTAAGTCAAAATAATGACAAATATTTACCTGTGGCTTTACTGCTTGAATTTATAAAATTCAAATGGTATTCGTCTTCTGTATAATTCACTACCTGCTTATTTACTCCACTATACTTTCACTAATTTAGTGCACTTCTGGATAACTCGCCTGAAATATCAAAAGAACACATGTAGGCAAACAATAGTAGAACAGATTTCATTTAATGATTATATAACTTTTTTAACGTTAAAAAAGACTTAATTTACCTAACAAGTACAGCAATTAAATGCGAGTACTCTCAGTTGATAAAGTGGTCGTTAAGTGAGGCTTCAAAATCTTTTTGAGCTAACAAAATTTATATCATATTCATGAAGGTTGCAAACTTTAAATACATCTAAAAAAAAAGTCACAAGATGGTCAAGTAATAATATATATTTTTTTAGTTTTGTTGACGAGTTGGAAGCTTGGTAGAATAATGGCCCGTTCCAGAATTGTGTAAAATAAAAATTGCATAAATAATAAACACGAAAGGGCAAGTAGGATTTTACACAGGAAGTTATTTAAAACCTGCACCATGCAATAGCTTTCTAGATCTTGGTACTTGGCGTCGTTTTCAATAGAAAATAAATACTGACAAATTGAAACTTTCCAATAAAAATATCATTGCATTTCTACCAGGTAACTAGCTCATGTTTTGCTGGAAAATTCATGTCGCTAGAAGAGTCGCCAAGCGAATCCACAGCCTCTTACAGAACTCAACCACAATTTTATAAAAATGCGGTTAAAAGCAGTTTGGACAAATAAATAGGTACATGCCACATCATTAAGGTTGTCATTGTCACTTATACAATTTTGGATCAGTGTATGCATTACTATTTTAAAAACGTATAGTTTTAGTAATTTAAATGTGTGATTTACTTGGTTTGTTATTATTTTTACGAGAATCATAATGTAAATATTACGTTCTAGCAATGTGAATATGCTGTTACAACCAACACTGAGCACTAAAAGAGTCTTAATTAGATTTCCTTAAGAAATATATAACAAGAAAAATAAAAATGAGTATTTACCTGTTATATATCACTGCGTTTTAAAGATTATTTTGTCTGCAATCATAAAAAGTCCCAAAAACAGACTAAAAAGTTTTAAAACATCCTAATACCCAGCGACATTTTTCAAAAGAAATCAGGGCCGGATTTCTAAATAAGCTAAGTAGGCTGTAGTCTAGAGCGGTGAATTTTTGGGGGGCGGAAAATTTTACGAACAACTAAAGCGGCATTGGGCATAAAAAATATTTTAAAGATACGAATATTTTTTAAAAAAAGAAAACAGATAATTTACATTAATGTGAGTAAACGTATAGAAAGGACTAGTATATCGTAGCAAACATAGAGGCTATGAGAGCAATTGCACCCTCTCCAACCAGATTTCGAAGTTGAAAAAAATTAACAGTTACAAAAAATCGCCTATTTCATGACGATTTAGTGTGAAAAGGTCCATAGATGATTTTAATATGTGTATCTATTTGAAACAGCACATACCACCCTATTTCGCAACAAACCAGCTACCTTTCCCCGAAAAGGGGAGAATATTGTACCAGGGGTAACAAATCAAGCAAAATCCGGTCAGCAAAATCCAGCCCAGAAACAAATGAAGAAATGTCGGACAACACAACAGGGAAGCTAGTTGGTAGACGGCATGCCGTCGGCAACATCGGTTAACTAGAGACGACAGAATCGCTGTCAAATTGGCCAGTGAGCAAGCATGTTGCCTTGTACGTGGAATTTGCTTGCCCCGATATTGAGTCGTGACAGTCTGTCGTCCAGTGTGAAGGCGGCCCGACTCCAACAGTTTGTTGCCAGGGATTACTTATGTTTTGGTATTCGAAAATATACGTTTTCTAAGAATATTTTTCTTAATAAATTTTTAAATGCCAATTTCTTGCTGTGCTGCTAGTTAATAAAGACGTTTGTTAAAGAAAGCCTGCATAGAAAGAATTTTTTTTTATCCAAATCGGTCATTTTGAGAGGGAAACCAAAGTTACCAATGAAACACTCACATTCGTTAAATTAGTAATCAATAATAATTGAACTAGTAATTATTTAGCAAAATACAACAGCCTGTTGAAAAAGCATGATTATATTTAACACAATTTCTATCTAACTGATACATTTCCATCATGTCAAACAGATTTACAGACATCATGATACAATACTAATTTGTAAAAAGGGGGAAAAAAGTAACACAAGGGATGCATTTGCACTTACTACTAACTCTTTGATACAATCAACAAATACAGTGTGCTGTGCAAAATAACAAACCATCAAAGTTATAAGCTGCAATCTACATATTTCAGCTTTTATACATTAATATGAACCTAGCAGGAGTAAGAAGACATATAAAGGGCAAAGATTGTGTAATAACAGTTGCATAATGTAATACATACTATAGTTTAGTCACGATTTTTTTTAAATGGTGAATGACTAAAACCTGTAGAAGCAGCTCGTTTCTTCTTGCCTGACTGGCAAGTTATTAAAGATAGAACACTGAGGGCACTTAAAGCAATTGGGCGTACCTTGACCACATTACAGAAGGTGTTCCTCTCTATCTCACACTCGACCAAGTTTTTAACTTCATCGATATGTTGAGCACCTAATTTAAAGTTATCGACATTTGGGAGCCTTCCAGCAAAGAAAGCAATGCTGTTCAAAGCAGGCAAGGACTGGCGGTTGAACTTGTTCACGATGGATTGCGTACAAAATTCCACATCCTTCAGAACATTCTCTTTGAGAAAAGGGTCCCGAGATATGCACTCGTAATCACAGTTCTCTAAAAAGGCCCCTTTTTGAACAAACAACCTGATTCCCTCTGGGCTTAAACCCCTTTTCCTAATGCCTTCACTCAGGGCAGTTCTACCACGCATGTTCTTCAAGTTGATGTTGGCGCCTGCGTCCAGGAGTTGCTTTATGGCATCTAACCTGTTAAGGCGGCAAGCATCATGCAAAGGCGTGTCACCATTGACATCTTGAGGGTTGAGATCCAGTCCCTCCTTCTCCAGAAGAATCTGAATCACACGTGTGCGACCGTAAAGAGCAGCTAGATGCAAGGCAGTCATCTTCTCTGAACCACTTCTGTTGATGTCAGCTCCGGCTCGGATGAGGAGTTCTGCGACCTCTTCGTTCTCGCCTCTTGCAGCACACATGAGAGGAGTTTCCCCACCGCAGCCATTGACTTGGGCTCCACGATGAAGGAGCAGAACCACAATATCCTTCGTGCCCCATAAAGCAGCCAACATCAAAGGTGTACGACCATAGCGATCCTTGATGTCAATTTCACACCCACTATCGATGAGCAGTCCTGCCACTTTGTACTGACCATACCTAGGTGCCAAGTGCAGAGGGGTTTCTCCTTCTTCGTTGAGGCTGTTCACGGACACTCCCGCTTCGATGAGTTGCCTCACCCTTTCCAAATTGTTTTGCAACACGGCAACATGCATGGGGAACTCGTTCATATTCCTTCTTATATATTTAGATGGCAAACAGGTAATGGAAATTCGAACAATTACGACTGGGAAGTATCGTTGCTAAATCACAAATAAAATATTGCCTTAAATTACTGTGAAATTAAGAAATCATCTCCTAAGACAAAATTCAAAATCTCAGAAAAAATGGTAAACAAAAATCAAGAATACGCAATTAGTTCATTTCAGTTTATAAACACTCTGGTTTTTCATATTTCCCCAGACAAATGGGTTTCTTTTCCTCATATTCTGTACTGATGCCTTGATTTGAGAAGACTTTGAGGTCATAAGTGGCTAGTTGGCGCTATATATATTTATTGTTTTATAATTCAATTTTTAGCTTCTACACAGATCCTAACATTGAATGTAAGCAAAACAAAATATATTAAATAGGATATTGTTTATATTAAAAAAAAAAAACAATAAAAAGACTACCGCTGGCTGAAAGGTAATTATTTTAACTATTTTAATTGTAAGGTATTTTCAATATTACTTAAAACTTATTTGTTATTCATTAATAATTGTTTTTTGGAGAAAAAGCAAAAAAAAAAGACAACAGGTCGCTACATGTTTTTAATTTTAAACATGGTGCTGCTATCTACATGTCATAAAAGATACTATAAGAATATATTTGCATTTATTTTTACTCCGTGTGATGCTGCCATCTATAAGTTAGTTTATACACTATAAAACATTTTTCTATATCTCTCTATATAATATAAAATTGTAATTGTCGGATGCTTGAAAGCCACATGACTTACGCGGCTTCAGCCAATCAGAAACGCTGAAAGTAAGTGTGGCGGTGTGCTTGTTTTGTGCCGGGGCTGCCTCAGGATGCGTTCCGGGGGCTTTGGTAGAGATCGTTGCTTAGCCCTGGAGCAGTCCCACGGATAAAATAATCGTCATACTAGAGCTACACAAAGGCTATTTGCGACGGGCGTCGTATTTTAGAGCCACAGTCAAGTGACGAGCCGACACCTGAATAGGCACCCAACGCAACCGTTAAGGGCGACATCGCACGCAGCGCGCGCGTTAGGATTTTCAAGGATATTTAACGTACACGCTCTCTACACGGGGTATTATTCGTCGGACAATTTTGGCTGCACGATCCGCTTATGCGCCGGTAGTTATTTTGGCGATGCCCGAACCCGAACATGGGACCTTTCGCATGGTGACTAACCGACTGGGCTCCCAACCCCTATGATGGTGCTGAATATAGTTTTCATGAATTTAGATTAATTTCTGCATTATTTTTATCTTTTTCTGGGAATAGAGACTTTGATTTCAAGACGATATCTTTTCTTGTCTTTGGAATGAAGCATTTCGTGAGAAGATATCACTAGTGTTTTGC
Source organism: Hylyphantes graminicola (assembly GCA_023701765.1). Classification (NCBI taxonomy): domain Eukaryota; kingdom Metazoa; phylum Arthropoda; class Arachnida; order Araneae; family Linyphiidae; genus Hylyphantes; species Hylyphantes graminicola. Next base: position 74,551,288 of record CM043114.1, on the reverse strand, counting down.
AACGGGGGGATTATTTTACTGGTTCAACTAAATAATCGTGTCCGGATTTGGCGTCTTTTCAAAAATATCGCCAGGTCGAATGACAACAAACCCCTGCGCTTGCAGAAGCAGCCAATGAATTCCCGCAGTAAGGAGAACGTGACACGATAAGATACTTTAACATTTCTAATTTTGCCAAAGGTTGTCATAATACCGATACGTCTGGGTTCATAGATTTGGCGTATAATATCCGGCCACGATTCTTTAATTTAATCAAGGAGCAATATATAGTTACGTCTCAGTACTTCGAACAACATTAAGACTACGGACAGGTGATCTTTTTTTAAATGATGCTAAACCTTGCGTAAACAAGCTACATTTGTAATTGATTTTTTAACTTCCACACAACGTTTAAAACGTAAAAAGTGGAAGGTTTTATAATCGTGCAGTCCGTCAGTCCATCTGTCTGTCTCTCCGTCTGTCACCCACTTTCACAGAACGAACTGAACGTCGCACGGGATACGCCATTTTGAAGCAAAAAATCAGTTAAGGCTACCTTCTAAATTTCATTAAAAATTTTTAAATATAAGTTTATTTAAAATTTAAATAACCAAAAATTTAATCTACATTGAAATAACGTGCAAATTCCATCTTTATTCAATATTTTCACTGTTGCCATTACATCAAGCGTACGAGAAACTTTATATAAAATAAAATTAAAATTCTTGAAAAATTATTTATTTTTGTGATGTAATTTAATTTGGATTGTTGTAATAGCACAATTAAGTTATTTTGAAGGTCCATTATATGTGAATGAAGAAAGATGCACAAAAAAATTCTAAATTTGATAAAAAATATGCAAAGTTTCGCTTTTATTTTTAAAGCAACAATTTTGCTAATTTATTTTTCGAAATGTGAACTTGTGGCTGCAAAAAGGTATTTATTTAAAAAGTACATCAGTATTCTTCGAACTTCAAAAAAAAAAAAAAAAAAAAAATTAGCAAATGATAAAGATTATTTATCAAATCTGCAAAAGAAGATTAAAGAACATTATTAATTTTGGCTTATAAAAGTTTGAATTAGAACTAGCTAAAGGCCCTGTTTGGCGAATTTCTTTTGAATTGTTGTTGGCGTGTTTCCTGTTGAGCGTAAACGTTGTGTGGAAGCGGTGTAAGTGACAGATTCTGTAACAAACCAACTCGTTTTTTAATGTCAATATAGTGGTGCCTCGTACCCAAGTCAGACGAACGTATGCATGGCCTGTTCAACACTAAGGCTATAGAATTATTTTGTGACGTCACTCTATCCGTCCGTTTCTGATAGATATTATGGCAACCTTTGACGAAATTCGTAATTGCATTGACAATTTTTAAATGTTAAACTTGTTAAATCTTAAATGCATATAACTTATTCTGAAGTTTCTTATACTAATTGTGTATTAAATATATGCTAAATGATTTTAAATAATTATTTACTTTTTAAAATCAATTCTTCGGCCATTAAACGTTCCATTTTTTTTTTTGAAAAATCTAGTTTGAAATTTAATGTTTTTTTTTTCAGTTGTTTTAAGTCCGCTATTTTGAAATGAGGCAGTATTTTTGGTTATTTCGTGAAAGTGTCGGGGTTTGTTATCATCTCCCGACTTGGCGACATTTTTGAAAAGTCGCCAAATCCGGCCACAATTCTGTTGGTTAATCTCGTTCCTTTCAATCGGAACAGCTGACATCCCAAACCGATGAGATAGTATGACGTCACATAAAGCTTCTCTGGACTTATTAGTTGAGTCGTCCGTAGGCTATCATAAAGGGTCCCGGATTCTAAACGCTTCCACCTTATCGACGTGTAAGTGTTAAGAAAATAAATCCGACCTAATCTGACTTTGTACGTGACAGTGATAATAAAACTCTGAACCGAACCTAAATTATTTTATATTTAATCCAAAAAATCAACGTTTATGATTGTGCCGAAAACTTCCAAAAACGATTAAATTCACGCTCAACTTATCAAAGCAGTTTCTTTTTTGGGGGGGAAATTTTAAATTGAGAAATATCTACAAACCAACGAGTCAATCTTTTCTTGAAAAGGGTCTGCAAGTTTTCTAAAACCGGTTCATTTATTTTGCATTCATCACTTGATCTTTGACTTTTACAAACGCAATTAGTATATCGTTACATGTAAAAATGGTTCAAGTACGTAGCCGGTTTATCCTCCACGCTCTTTTCTTTTATGAAAGAAAAACGTGTATGGAAATGGCCCTACGGGTTTGTAGCATTTTACATTTCAAACGCAAGAATATCGCAAAATGTAAAAAAGGTTCAAGTTCATAGGCGATTTATCCTCCGCGCTCTTTTCTTTGGCTGTTCAGTTGAAAGAATATAACTTGTGTGGAAATGGCCCTATATGAACTTGATAATATTTTTACATTTATCTATTCAATACAGACCTTGCGTTTCAGTCAATTAAAACTATATACATACTATTTGTAGATAAATTTAATTTTTCTTTAAAAATAAATGATTAATTTTGAAAATAATATTAATTACGTTCACTCTTAAAACGAACGAGCGATTTTAACTCAGTCTGATTGATTTTCACTCCTCCAGTCTGGAAAATGCACTTCTCCTTTTGGAGTGGAACTTTTGTGTGTTAAACCTCCGACTTGATCACTCCAAACGAGTGATTTTAACTCAGTCTGAGTTAATATTCACTCCTTTCAGTGTCGAAAATGCACTTCTCCAACTGGAGTGGATTTCACTCTTTTGTTTTAAGAGTGTATTATTTTCGAGGAATGTGTCTGAAATTTACTTGAAGCGTTGAAAAGGTATTAAGTACATTTTTTTTAAATGTTAAATACCAGAGTTTGACTTTGAGAAGGTAATTGACTGCTGGTGTATATTACTGATGAAACTCGATAGCGGTAAAAGTGCTTTTTGTAGCAATTTTCAGATTATCTAATTTGTAACTTAATGAAGAATTTTTTTCGCATTTAACCTCGTACCTGCATAATACGCATACTTATAGATAGTTATTTAACTAAAGTTAATAGTTTAGTTTGACTTATCGTAGCACTATAGTGCACCAGGGCTATTAGCGACGGGCGTCGTATTTTAGAACTACAGCCAAGTGACGAGACGACACCTGAGTAGGCACTCAAAGCAACCATTAAAGGAGACATCGTAGACAGCGTTACGACTTTGAAGGGTATTTAACGTGCACCTCCTCTACACGGGGTATTCGTCGGACATTTTTTTGGCTGCATATGGGCTGTTTATAGGCGGCAGTTGTTTTGGCAATGTCCGGACCCGGACCTTCCGCATGCTAGGCAAAAGTCTAACCGACGGGGTCCCCATCCCGTATTTAAATAAAAATAAAAAAGTACGCGAATATAAAATGTGAAAAATATATTTAAAACCTCACGCCTGTTTTCCGTTACACTCTCATGAAATCATGCGGACTATTCATTTCTCTAACGCAATGAGGTTCATTCACTTCGAGGATGGCAACAACTCTAATACAGGGGCAACCAATCGGCCAAGAGACTTGTAATATTCTGTTAACTTGTGTCAAATTAAAGGCTACCAGGACAACGTAATCGTTGTTGTATCAAATTGCTATACCCTTGTAATACAATACCTTTCTTAATCCAATACGGTAAAACAATAGGTGGTAGCACGGATTATTGTAAGGGTTGATTTGGGGGGGCCCCTTCACATTTTAAAGAGGAAGCCCCACCTTCATTTGCCTGTTTGGTGATCAGCAATGGGGGCCCTTATATATTAACAGATTTATGACCTAAGATATTTACAGATTTATCACCTAAGATAAGTTTACTGCACTTGCATTAATAGTGAGTTGGTAACACAACATTCTGGAAGAGTTTCCGGCTTGAGACGAAGCAACTTTGCAGACTTTCAGTTACTATGTTTTTCTAATTCCATTATGAGTATTGGAGTAGTTGTATTTTAATTGGAAGAGAGGATATCGAAGTAGTGCTCTTGTGATTTCTTCTTTAAAAATTAGTCTGATGGCATAATTTTCTTTAAAAAAAAACTATTAAGAGCAATAATCTAGTAAGGTCTAGTCAGTAGTAATCATAGTCTAGTCTTGTAATCTAGCAGCACAAATAAGTTTTCAAAACATTTGCAAAAAAATAAATTATATATAAAATTGTATATTATATATAAACAACCATCAGTTACACTTTTTAAAATTTTTTTTTTTAAATTGATGAATGCAAATTCTGCACATACATAGTTGTTACATTTCATTATTAGTTTAAAAAAAACCCACATAATTTATTGCATATGAACTGACTCATTGAAACTTTAGTGTTGAATATTTATATTATTGTTCAATTTCATTATAAAAGTTTTTTTTTTTTTAAATCGAACTTAACTATTTCTAGATTAGATATGCTGATTGTGAAATTACCACATGGCTCTTATCCATGAAGTTTTGGATGTAGTATGATGTAAAAGATATATTCAGCTCTATGAAATCTCCTATAGTTTTATTTGAACATCCCTTCTACTTTTCTTAAGAATACCAATTTTTTAAAAGTTAATTTTCTGTTCTTTGTACCGTGACTGCAGTTAATATCTTCTAGTTTATTAAACAGTTCACTATAGATTGCAAGTTTTAATATACTCATTTCGTTGATAACAAGAATCTTAGGTGGCTAAAGTGCTCTATCAATATTTAGTAGACAAAAATTCAATATTTTCAAGAAAGTATTAAAATTTCAATAATTTGTAAGCTTTAATATATTTTTAAAAAAAAAGTCAAAATAATTTGTACGTTTAAAATTTTATTCCAAATAAATGTAAGGTATTAAGTGTTTCAAGGTAATAGTTGTTTCATGTCGGGGAAAAGAAAATAGCTTCGACTCCAACAGTTTGTTGCCTGGAATTACTTCAGGGTTGGCACGGTATTTACCGCCTTGGTAAAAACATGGTTTTCACCACTCTTATTAAAAAACAGGTTTTTAGTATGGATTTTACCACTCTTGGTAAAAACAAGTTTTTCCCAAACTTTTGAAATAATACGGTATTTATTACTTAAAAAAGAAAACAGATGAATCAATAATTTATGTTCTTGTTGATGGTGATGATGAATTTTTTTTTTTTTATATTATGGAATCCATGTGTTTGAAGAACAAATATCCCATACAAACTACTATATATTCTTTTTTTTTTAAATATTCCTACCACAATAGGAAAAAAATTATAAACATCAAGAACAACACCTGCCTATTTTTTACATTCTGCATGTGTTCTTCTCTAATTACTTGCATGACATGATTTCGATTCAGGAACATATTATAGATATATCCAATTAATTAATTGTTACAGAATGCTGAATTCTAAAATGTGTAATGTTGCAAATTAAGAAATAAATAGCGTTTTGCATTTGGGCTAGTGTTTAAAGTGCATTTTTTGGGAGTGGGGAGGTAGCAAAAAAAAAAAAAAAAAAATTGTGTGAAGTCCACTTGAGGCATTTTGGAGAGACAGTTTATAACCGCACTGGTTAAAATCATATCCAACCAACAAGGTCAAAACTCAAATGGTTTTTACCTAAAAATACAAGTAGAAAAGGAAAATATTTGAAAATTTAACTTAAATTGAGGTTTTAAAACTTTTGAATAAAAAAAAAACCATGTTCCTCAAGTCTTGGCCAAAAATGTAATCTTTTGATAACATTATAGAATATTATTATTTACTAGGAAACATGTCCAATTATACACATGTATGCGTTTCTACATATAACAAGCGTAAATTATAAACAGATTATGAAATATTTTTTTTAAGCGTGCAATAAAATAGTTTTTCCTGGAAAAAAACTGGTTTTTACTGGTAAATACCTAGTTTTTACCATTTCTTGGTAAAAACCCAACCCTGAATCATTTATGTTTTAGTATTCAAAAAATATTTTTCTTAATAAATTTTTTAATGACAATTTCTTGCTGTGCTGCTGGTTGATCAAGACGTTTGTGGAAGAAAGTTTGCATCGAAAGAATTTTTTTTATCTAAATCATTCATTTTGAGAAAAAAACCGAAGTTACCAATGAGACACATGTTAAATTAGTAATCAATAATAACTGAGCTAGTAATTATTTACCTATTTTTTAATTGTATATGACATAAATTTTATAATAGATTTTATTTTTGAAAAAATTAACAATCTCTGCATTAAGCAATTGATTGGATAAATAAATAACACGAGTTAACAGGGGAGGGTAAAGGAAAATTCCTTAAAAAGACCCATCCAAAGTTAAGAAAATAGAGGCCGATAATGTTGCCTGCCCCTCCCTGAATCAGATATTGGGTACGCCCTTGAATACAATAAAAGAAATGAGTAACTGAAATTTAAGTCCCCAAATAATACTATAATATTAAGTGCACAAAAAAACAACAACAGTAGGATAAACAAACACAACAGCCTGTTGAAAAAGCATGATTATATTTAACACACTTTCTAACTAACTGATACATTTCCATTAGGTCAAACAAATTTACAGACATCATGAAACAATACTAATTTGTAAAAAGGGGGGGGGGGGGGGAATACCACAAGGGATGCATTTGCACTTACTACTAACTCTTTGATACAATCAACAAATACAGTGTGCCCTGAAAAATAACAAACCATCAAAGTCATAAGCTACAAACTACATATTTTAGCTTTTAAACATTAATATGTACCTAGCGGAAGACATATAAAAGGCAAAGATTGTGTAATAACAGATGCATAATGTAATACATACTATAGTTTTAGTCACGATTTTTTTTAAATGGTGGCAATTTTACCATAACCAATATTGGTAACTATTTGAACTATTCGGGTGCGAGGCGTAGCCAAGTGAGGTTACCGAAACTCCCTTGCGTTTGAGGAGTTGTTTTGGACCTAGATGCTAGATAGTTTGAAAAATATTAACATACAAAAAATAAATATTCATGATTAATCAAATTTAAATTAAAAAAAAAAGACATTGGCAAAGTTATTAAGTTTTGGCCTTTTAGAACGAATTAAATAAATAAAATTCGTAACTTATTTTAAATTTTTTTTTAATCCATCTGGGGAATTGTGTTTACATATGAGAGCACTAGAGGGCAGCAGCGTAAAGGTAAACAAAAATAGCGTTCTCTTCCAGGCAGTCCAACTCCGGAGATAGTTCCGGCAGCCCTCAAGGTCGACCGGTAAGTTCCGCGCCAACCCCTGGCGCCATTGGCGACTGAGTTTGGCGCGCGTTAGCAGACCAATATCCTGTTTGGTAAAAATGCCTAAATGGTGAATGACTAAAACAAGTAGAAGCAGCTCGTTTCTTGCCTGACTGGCAAGTTATTAAAGATAGAACACAGAGGGCACTTAAAGCTATTGGGCGTACCTTGACCACATTACAGAAGGTGTTCCTCTCTATCTCACACTCAACCAAGTTTTTAACTTCATCTATATGTTGAGCTCTTAATTTAAAGTTATTGACATTTGGGAGCCTTCCAGCAAAGAAAGCAATGCTGTTCAAAGCAGGCAAGGACTGGCGGTTGAACTTGTTTACGATGGATTGCGTACAAAATTCCACATCCTTCAGAACATTCTCTTTGAGAAAAGGGATCCGAGATATGCACTCGTAATCACAGTTCTCTAAAAAGGCCCCTTTTTGAACAAACAACCTGATTTCCTCAGGGAATAAATTCTCCCTCCTAATACCTTCACTCAGGGCAGTTCTACCATCCATGTTCTTCACGTTGACGTCGGCGCCTGCCTCCAAGAGTCGCTTTCGGCCATTTGGATAGTTAAGGCGGCAAGCGAGATGCAGAGGCGTGTCACCATTGACATTTTGAGGGTTGAGATCCAGGCCCTCCTTCTCCAGAAGAATCTGACTCACTCTGGTGCGATAGTAAAAAACAGCTTCATGCAAGGCAGTCATCATCATTGCATCACTTCTGTTGACGTCTGCTCCGGCTCGGATGAGGAGGGCTGCGACCTCTTTGTGCCCGCATCTTACAGCACACATGAGAGGAGTTTCCCCACCGCAGCCATTGACTTGGGCTCCACGATGTAGGAGCAGATCCACAATATCCTTCCTGTCCCTTTCAGCAGCCCTCATCAAAGGTGTACGACCATAGCGATCCATGATGTCGAGGTCAGACCCGCTATCGATGAGCAGTCCTGCCACTTCGTACTTACCATAACAAGCTGCCAAGTGCAGAGGGGACTTTCCCCCTTCGTTGAGGCTGTTCACGGACACTCCCGCTTCGATGAGTTGCCTCACCCTCTCCAAATCGCCCTCCTTGACGGCATGGTGCATGGGGAACTCGTTCATATTCCGGCGCGTTCTTATATATTTAGATGGCAAACAGGTAATGGAAATTCGGACAATTACGACTGGGAAGAATTGTTGCTAAATAATAAATAAAATATTGCCTTAAAATACGGAGAAATTAAGAAATCATCTTTAAGACAAAATTCAAAATCAAAGCAAGAAATGGTAAACAAAAATCAAGAAAACGCAATTAGTTCATTTCAGTTTATAAATACTTTGGTTTATTTATTTCCCCAGAGAAATGGATGTCTTTTCCTCATATTTTGTACTGATGCCTTGATTTGAGTATACTTTGGATGCCATAAGTGGCTAGTTGGCGCTATTTATTGCTTCATAATTGAATTTTTAGCTTCCACACACATCCTAACATTGAATGTAAGCAAAACAAAGGATATCAATTAAGGATATTGTTTTTATTAAAAAAAACAAGCAATAAAAAGACAACCGGTTGCTGAAAATTAATTATTTAACTCTTTTAATTATTAGATATTTTCAATATTGATTTAAACTTTTTTGTTATTAATTAGTAATTGTTTTTAGGGGGGGAAAAAGCAAAAAAAAAACGACCGGTCGCTGAATTTTTTTTAATTTTAACCACGGTGCTGCTCTCGACATGTCATAAAAGATACTATAAGAATTATATTTCCATTTATTTTTGCTTTGTGTGATGCTGCCATCTATAAGTTAGTTTATACACTATAAAACATTTATCTCTGTATGTAAAGAAAGTCTAAGTCTCTGTAGAACCAAAAAAATTTCCAATGCTTATTTATTTTTTTATTCAATTTCAAAGTCGAGCTTTCGAGAAGCGCGCGAAAATCACTCAAAAGCGCGCGGAAACGCTGTGACGTCGGTTTTTACGAAACTCGTTGACATACTCCGATCAGCTCTGGTTGATATTGTATTGACATTTGTGTGAAACTGTGAAGTATGCGATACAATTAGATTCGTTTGTTATAACTATTTGAACATGTCATATCGGTATTGTATAGTTCCTGAGTGCCATAATACTACAATTACTACCCCAGAAAAGATTTTTTTTATATTTCAAGTAATTGTCCTGAAAGAAGAAAACAATGGATAAAAGCTATGCGATGTGATCCTGTTTCTCCTAAGCTGTAGGCAACTTGCTTTGCAGAAAGTATAGAGAATCAGTGGCGGGGATCTAGAACTTCAACAAGGGGGGGGGGGGGGGGGGGCTAAAGCCTGAATACACAACTCCCGGTGTGGGGAGGGAGAAAGAGAGATAAAGAACTCACTTTATGTGAATCGATTAGTTAATGTTACATATTTTAGCCTGAAAATTAATTAGTTATAATAATTAATATAGATTTTATTAACATTAAATTATTATGTACAAGGAGTTAAGAAGCCTTGGAAAATTATAAACATGCAAAAAGTGAAAAAAAAGTAAATAAGAATAAAAAAAATGGGGGTAAAAATTTGGTTGCTTTTTAAAGCAATAAGTAAAAAAAAAAATTAAAGCACAAATAGGAAGGATTTTACTTGAGGTCAAGCAACCTTCACAGGTGCTCGCTGGCCTGGCTACTGAAAGATCGGGGAGGATAGGAGTAATGCATTTGTACAACCACTGTACAACAATAAGGCTGACCATCCAATAAGATCCCAATTTACAGAGCCCCTTTTTCAGGCGTCCGTGTGAACATCACTTTTTATTGTCAAATGCTTCCTTAACAGCCATCATGTCTAGACTCTAGACGCATTTTATGCCCCAGTCCATATGTGCTCTTCTCCAGCTACGTAACACATAGGACCGAAAGTACTAAGAATGCTATCTTCTGGATGGGGGGAGGGGGCAAAAAATAGGGGAACACTGATAACAGGAACACCCCGTTTTGAGCTCAAAGGCGAAGCGAAGTGACCAGACGAGCTTTGCAATGTCTTTTCTCGTCTTCTGTCAAAGGAGGACTTATGGGGGTTGGAGTGTTTTAGGGGGGGGGGGGGGGGGGGGCTATTTTTGAAGTACTACATTCTGTTGTAATTTGTTAATAATAACTAATTAATTAATAATCGATAGTTAATCATTACAAATAAATGTTAATTAAAGTGTTAATTATTACTTGCATGAGTTTTTAAATTAGAGAAAATGGCGTGCATTTGATATGTTTCAACTTGAGCATGAGACCTCAGCCTAGAGCTTTTTGCAAATCGCTTTAATTGAAAACTCTAAAAAACGATAAATATGCCTTTAAAATAGTTAAGCTAGTGAAAGGGTTAGGTTAACATATTAGATGTTTTCCAGTTACTTATAATAACTTCCTAATCCAATACCAAGTAAATATAGTTTCAAATGAATCTCATCACCATTGTAAAATAAATGCCATAGTTATAAGTAATTTGTGGTCAATTTAGAAGTCATTATTGGGTGAATACCCATTAAGCGTTGTTCATAAATGATCATTTGCCTGTTTACTTCGTACACTATGACTACACTTAGCTAGGGCACAAGCAAAGAGTCAAGTGTAACTAAAGCAGAATTGGGTGCATGCTGTTGTGATGAGCAAAGATTGTCTAAGGCCATTACCAAAGGATTTTGCTCACTTTGCCTGTATTTTCTTGCAGGTGCTCGAATCAGGAAATACTGGGACTAGTAAATATTTGCAAAATTGTATTTAAATACAAATCAGTAATAAACAAACACTATTCAGTTTTAACAAAAAATTTCTAAGTCACTAACTTCTCCCCCCCCCCCCCCCCCATTACAGCTCAATAAACATGAAATTGATTTTAAAAAAGAAGAAACAAAGAAGTAATATGCCATAGCAATTTTATTAAAATAAATATCAAGGAGCTGTTAATATCTATATTGGTGGTATCTAAAAGTTAAGTAAATGTTTGAATCCTGGAACTGGGGAATCAGATGACCTCAATAATTTCTGGATAACTCACCTAAAGAAAAAAAAACAGGATTATATAGAAAAACACTGTTAAGTATCTATATTGGTGGTACATTTTAAAAAGTAATTGCTTGAATTCTGGAACTGGGAAAGAAGAAAAATCGATAACTCATCTAAACAAAATATTATAATATAGAAAAGACTTAAAAGGCATATTTTATCTGTTGATGAGATTTTTTTAAAAAAATATTTAAAAAAGGTTAAGTTTTCATGAAAAGAAAGTACATTAATGTTAGCAATTAAATTTGGTTATGAGTAGATTAATGGTGTAAATGAATTGGGACATGTTGAACAAACAAAGAATATTTTACAAGATTGAATAAGTGTTTGAGTTACATTGAAACAGTATTAAAGTAGTCTGTTGAACCATCATTTCAAAAATTAATTTTTGGTGATGAGTTTAAAACTTTGCAAAACCATGGCTTTTCCTAGGAATATATAAATGACACAAATAATAAGCAATACAATTGTTAGTGATTATTCGAAAGGGGATGAGTTGTCTTTAAAAAAAGTAACAGTAAAAACAAACATGCTTTAGACACAGATGTTGATATAACATTTTTTATATAGGGTAATACTATAACTTTGTTCATCTTTATAAAGACTAAGATAACTTATTGTTAGATCATAACTCACATTTTAGCCTCAACACAGCACAGGTAGTAGCAAGCCCACCCCAATACCACACTGACTAAATGGGTTGATTAACAAACATAAATACACTTAAATAGTAATTGATTTTTTGTTGAGACAAGAGATATATAAACAGGAACTAATGAATTTGCAGCAACTCTATTTAATTAACACAATTCAAAAAATTTATATTAAATTAACAGGCACATCTTAAAATATTAACATGCATTTGTAAAACAGAAAAGGCAACATTTTCCAGCTATCTTATGTTCTCCCTAAAAAGTTCCCAAATAACAAAATATTGCACCCTTCCAGGAATCTACTATTAAAATAAAAAAAGAATTATAGTTAAAATACAGTGAAGGGAGGGGTGTTTATAACTAACACACTGGACACTGTAATTTGGCAACTAATTCATTCCTTATTCATATACATTCGTTAATTTTAGGTTGGGTTTGAATTATCGTCGCACTAGAGCTACATGAGGGCTATTGGTGACGGCCGTCATATTTTTGGACCACAGTCAGGTGACAGGTAAACTCCTGAATAGGCAAGGCACCCAATGCAACCGTTAAGGGCGACATCATACGGAGCGTTAGGACTTTGAAGGATATTTATCATGCACTCCCTTACACAGAGTATTATTCGTCGGACATTTTTTTGGCGGCACGGGTCGTTTATAGGTTGGCAGCTATTTTGGCGATGCCCGGACCCGAACCTGGGACCTTCCACATGCTAAGCGAGTGCTTAACCGACTGGGCTCCCCAGCCCCTCATTAATTTCAGGTGTGTGAAATGAATTATAATAAAAGATGTACTTTAACTTATAGCAAATTTAATATCCGACTTATTTAACAATGAGGAATCAATAAATACATTGTTCAGGAGAGATCTGATCTGCAGAATACTAATAGGGGTGGAACTTAACTTTTTTACAAGAAAAAAAGTCTAAGTGAAAATAATGATGAATATTTACCTACGGGTTTATTACTGCTTGAATTTATAAAATTTCCGTGGTTTTCGTCTACTGCAGAATTCACTACCCGCCTATTTACTCCTCTATACTTTCACTAATTCAGTGCACTTCTGGATAACTCGCCTGAAATATCAAAAGAACATATGTAGGCAAACATTAGTAAGACAGATTTCATTTAATGATTATATAACTTTTTTAAAGTTAAACATGACTTAATTTACCTAACAAGTATAGCAATTAAATGTGAGTACTCTCAGTTAATAAAGTGGTCGTTAAGCGAATCCACACCCGCTTACAGGACTCAACCACAAAAAAAATATATATACGGTTAAAAGCAGTTTGGACAGATAGGTACATACCACATTATTAAGGTTGTCACTTATACAATTTTGGATCAGTGTATGCATTACCATTTAAAAACGTATAGTTTTAGTAATTTAAATGTGTGATTTACTTGGTTTGTTATTATTTTTACGAGAATCTTAAAGTAAATAATACGTTCTAGCAATATGATTAGGCTGTTACGACCAACACTGAGCACTAAAAGAGTCTAAATTAGATTTCCATAAAAAATATACCACAAGAAAAATAAAAATGAGTATTTACCTGTAATATATCACTGCATTTTAAAGATTATTCTGTCTGCAATCATAAAAAGTCCCGAAAACAGACCAAAAAGTTGGAAAACATCCTAATACCCAGCGACATTTTTCGAAACAAATCAGGGCCGGATTTCTAAATAAGCTAAGTAGGCTGTAGCCTAGAGCGGTGAATTTTTGGGGGGCGGAAAATTTTACGACCAACTAAAACGGCATTGGGCATAAAAAATATTTTAAAGATACGAATATTTAAAAAAAAAGAAAACAGATAATTTACATTAATGTGAGTAAACGTATAGAAAGGACTAGTATATCGTAGCAAACATGGTCGCTATGAGGGCAATTGCACCCTCTCCAACCAGATTCAGAAGCTGAAACAAAATAGAAAAGTTTTGAAAATCGCCTATTTCGTGACGATTTAGTGTGAAAAAAGGTACATAGATGATTCTAATATGTGTATCTATTTGAAACAGCACATACCACCCTATTTCGCAACAAACCAGCTACCTTTCCCCGAAAGGGGAGAATATTGTACCAGGGGTAACAAGTCAATAGTGGCCTACAGGCAGCAAATCTTTAAATCCAGCCCAGAAACAAATGAAGAAATGTTGGACGACACAACAGGGAAGCTAGTTGTTAAACGGCATGCCGTCACCTACATCGGTTAAGGGGGAATGGGCGTGCAGGACCGGGGGTCTCCAAACTCAAGTGCCTCAATGTTAATCCAATGGGAAAAAATTATTTTCTTTGCCACATTTCTCTGGCTGTATTGAATATTTTTACAAGTGGATGTTTTTATGTGATAAATGTAGCTGACTTACAGGTCCCGACAATCCCACTTTTTGAAATTAGTACGAATATTTTTTTTAATATTCAATAAATTATTTTACACAAAATATTCGAAGCAATTTCAAAAAGTGGGAAGATAGAGACCTGTAAGTCAGCTACATTTATCACATAAAAAAATCTGCTTGTAAAAATATTCAATACAGCCGGAGAAATGTGGCAAAGAAAATAGTTTTTTCCCCATTGGATTAACATTCAGGCACTTGAGTATGGAGACCCCCGATCCTGCGCGCCCATTCCCCCTTAACTAGAGAGGACAGAATCGCTGTCAAATCGGCCAGTGAGCAAGCACGTTGCCTTGTATGTGGAATTTGCTTGTCCCGATATTGAGTCGTGACGGTTTGTCGTTCAGTGTGAAGGCGGCCTGCCTCCAACATTTTGTTGCCTGGGATTACTTGTGTTTTGGTAGTCGAATATAAAAGTTTCTAAGAATATTTTTCTTAATAAATTTTAAAATGCCAATATCTTGCTGTGCTGAAAGATGTTTGTTAAAAAAAGCTTGCATTGAGAGAATTTTTTTTATATATAAATCGGTCATTTTGAGAGTGAAACCGAAGTTACCAATGAAACTCAGTACCCATACAAATGAAAACTAAAACGTTCCATCATCCAAAACACTCACATTTGTTATGTTAGTAATCAACAATAATTGAACTACTAATTACTAAGCAATTAATAATTAACTAGTGATGATATGGTAGTTAATAATTATTAATTAACTAGTAATCTAGTAATTTATCTAATTTGTAATTGTACAAGATATAAGATTTATAATAGATTTTATTTTTGAAAAAATTAACAATCCACATTAAGCAATAGATTGGATAAATAAACCACATGAGTTAACAAGGTGGGGGGTAAAGGAAAACTCCTTAAAAAGACCCATCCAAAGCTAAGAAAATAGGGGCCCCTAACGTTGCCTGCCCCACCCTGAATCAGATCCTGGGTACGCCCTTGCATACAATAAAAGAAATGAGTAACTAAAATTTAAGTCCCCAAATAATACTATACCAAAACCGAGCTTAAGTTTGCAGCAGAGAAATGTACTGAGCGGAGGAAACTTGGTAAAAAAACCGGCTGGCGCCGCAATATCGCGTACTCTGATTGGCTGCTCCTTTCGACCCTGATATTCGTGCGCCCTGTTACGTCAAAATCGAAGGAAAAAATAATTAAAATAACACTCTAACTGAAGCTTAACTAATAAAAATAATAAATTTATGTCTTGAAAAAACAAATAAATTTGTTTATTGAATGTGAATTACCTTTTTGTATTCGATTCTCGCACTCAAAAATGAGAACTATTTACCCTTTTTCTCGTAGAACATTTGTATACTGCAAACTTAAGGTCGGTTTAGGTATATAATATTAAGTGCACAAAAAAACAACAACAGTAGGATAAACAATTTCAACAGCCTGTTGAAAAAGCATGATTATATTTAACGTAATTTACAACTGATACATTTCCATCGTGTGTCCAATAAATTTAGATTACAGACATCAAGATACAATACTAATTTGTAAAAAGGGGGGGGGGGGAGTAACACAAGAGATGCATTTGCACTTACTACTAACAGTTTGACATAATCAACAAATACAATGTGCTGTGCAAAATAACAAACCATCAAAGTTATGAGCTACAATCTACATATTTTAGCTTTTAAACATTAATATGAACCTAGCAGGAGACATATAAAAGGCAAAGATTGTGTAATAAAAGATGCATAATGTAATACATACTATAGTTTTAGTCACGATTTTTTTTAAATGGTGAATGACTAAAACAAGTAGAAGCAGCTCGTTTCTTGCCTGACTGGCAAGTTATTAAAGATAGAACACAGAGGGCACTTAAAGCTATTGGACGTACCTTGACCACATTACAGAAGGTGTTTTTCTTTATCTCACACTCGACCAAGTTTTTAACTTCATCTATATGTTGAGCACCTAATTTAAAGTTATCGACATTTGGGAGCCTTCCAGCAAAGAAAGTAATGCTGTACAAAGCAGGCAAGGACTGACGGTTGAACTTGTTCACGACGGATTGGGTACAAAATTCCACATCCTTCAGAACATTCTCTTTGAGAAAAGGGATCCGAGATATGCACTCGTAATCACAGCTCTCTAAAAAGGCCCCTTTTTGAACAAACAACCTGATTCCCTCTGGGGTTAAACACCCTTCCCTAATACCCTCACTCAGGGCAGTTCTACCACGCATGTTCTTCAAGTTGATGTCGGCACCTGCGTCCAAGAGTTGCTTTTGACCATTTGGATAGTTAAGGAGGCAAGCAAGATGCAAAGGCGTGTCACCGTTGACATCTTGAGGGTTGAGATCCAGTCCCTCCTTCTCCAGAAGAATCTGCATCACTCTGGTGCGATAGTGAAAAACAGCTATGTGCAAGGCAGTCCTCTTCACTCCATCACTTCTGTTGACGTCTGCTCCGGCTCGGATGAGGAGTTCTGCGACCTCTTCTTTCCCGAATCTTGCAGCACACATGAGAGGAGTATCCACACCGCAGCCATTGACTTGGGCTCCACGATGTAGGAGCAGATCCGCAATATCCTTCCTGTCCCTTTCAGCAGCCCTCGTCAAAGGTGTACCACCATAGCGATCCGTGATGTCGAGGTCACACCCGCTATCGATGAGCAGTCCTGCCACTTTGTACTGACCATACCAAGCTGCCAAGTGCAGAGGGGTTTCTCCCTCTTCGTTGAGGCTGTTCACGGACACTCCGGCTTTGATGAGTTGCCTCACCCTCTCCAAATCGCCCTCCTTGACGGCATCGTGCATGGCAAACTCATTCATATTCCGGCGCGTTCTTATATATTTAGATGGCAAACAGGTAATGGATATTCGGACAATTACGACTGGTAAGAATTGTTGCTAAATAATAAATAAAATATTGCCTTAAAATACGAAGAAATTAAGAAATCATCTTTAAGACAAAATTCAAAATCAAAGCAAGAAATAGTAAACAAAAAATAAGAAAACGCAATTAGTTCATTTCAGTTTATAAATTGGTTGGTTGATTGATATACATATATTTTCAGGCTTGTGTGCTTGCTCAGAGAGCCGCTTATAAACCTTCGTCAAGTAAGACAGTCACAATACACACTCACATGCACACATATACGCAACAGATGCTGCCATCTATCACGCGCTACCTCCACAATTAGTTTATAATATACTTTGGTTTATTTATTTCCCCAGAGAAATGGACTACTTTTCCTCATATTTTGTACTGATGCCTTGATTTGAGTAGACTTTGGATGTCAGGAGTGGCTAGTATGCGCTATTTATGGCTTCATAATTGAATTTTTATCTTCCACACACATCCTAACATTGAATGTAAGCAAAACAAAGAATATCAATTAAGGATATTGTTTTTATTGAAAAAACAAGCAATATTTCCATTTATTTTTGCTTTGTGTGATGCTGCCATCTATAAGTTAATTTACACAATTATGGCACTCAGGAACTATACAATACCGATATGACATGTTCAAATAGTTATAACAAACAAATCTAATTGTATCGCATACTTCACAGTTTCACACAAATGTCAATACAATATCAACCAGAGCTCATCGGAGTATGTCAACGAGTTTCGTAAAAACTGACGTCACAGCGTTTCCGCACGCTTTTGAGTGATTTTCGCGCGCTTCTCGAAAGCTCGACTTTGAAATTGAATAAAAAAAATAAATAAGCATCGGAAATTTTTTTGGTTCTTTTTCGACATCCTTCTTCGAATAAAAATGTGGGAATTGTCCATTACGATTTTATATTATATAGATACAGAGATAAATGTTTTATAGTGTATAATAATACTACAGTTACTACCCCAGAAGAGATTTTTTTTTATATTTCAAGTAATTGTCCTGAAAGAAGAAAACAATGGATAAAGGCTATGCGGCGTGATCCTGTTTCTCCTAAGCTGTAGACAACTTGCTTTGCAGAAAGTATAGAGAATCAGTGGCGGATCTAGAACTTCAACAAGGGGGGGGGGGGGGGGGGGGCTAAAGCCTGAATACACAACTCCCGTTGGGGGGAGGGAGAAAGAGAGATAAAGAACTCATTTTATGTGAATCGATTAGTTAATGTTACATATTTTAGCCTGAAAATTAATTAGTTAAAATAATTAATATAGATTTTATTTAATTTAAATCGATATTTAAATTTTAATACAAATTAAATTTGATTAATTGATGTAATTTGATTAATATAAACTGGGAGTATTTGGTACTTTAGTATTTATAAGTTTAATTAATTGCAAATTAAGTTTTTTAATTGACCTTTTATACCTATTAAAATCATAACAAGTAACAGATGTAGGATCGCACTAACTAAAAAACAAATTTCTTCATGAAATCGTGGAACAGTATAGCTTTGTTACAAAAGTTCATTATTTAATTGTAAAATTTACTCTCATCATTTTCAATTTAGAAATATATATTTTTCTTTTAATTTATATTTATTTAAAGTATAAGATAACAAGCAAGTGCATATTTTAAAAATGTAACTCCCCAAAAATGTATGCATTTAATTATATAAGTATTTTTCAAAACAAAATAAATAAAAAAATTAGTAATTTTTTACCTTATTTTAAACGAAAAAAAAACTTGTTATCCTGAGAGACACATTAAATTATTATGTACAAGGAGTTAAGAAGCCTTGGAAAATTATAAACATGCAAAAAGTGAAAAAAAAAGTAAATAAGAATAAAAAAAATGGGGGTAAAAATTTGGTTGCTTTTTAAAGCAATAAGTAAAAAAAAAATTAAAGCACAAATAGGAAGGATTTTACTTGAGGTCAAGCAACCTTCACAGGTGGTCGCTGGCCTGGCTACTGAAAGATCGGGGAGGATAGGAGTAATGCATTTGTACAACCACTGTACAACAATAAGGCTGACCATCCAATAAGATCCCAATTTACAGAGCCCCTTTTTCAGGCGTCCGTGTGAACATCACTTTCTATTGTCAAATGCTTCCTTAACAGCCATCATGTCTAGACGCATTTTATGCCCCAGCCCATATGTGCTCTTCTCCAGCTACGTAACAGATGGGACCGAAAGTACTAAGAATGCTATCTTCTGGATGGGGGGGGGGGGGTGCAAAAAATAGGGGAACACTGATAACAGGAACACCCCGTTTTGAGCTCAAAGGCGAAGCGAAGTGACCAGACGAGCTTTGCAATGTCTTTTCTCGTCTTCTGTCAAAGGAGGACTAATGGGGGTTGGAGTGTTTTTTTTTTTTTTTTTGGGGGGGGGGGTGGGGGCTATTTTTGAAGTAAACATTCTGTTGTAATTTGTTAATAATAACTAATTAATTAATAATAGATAGTTAACCATTACAAATAAATGTTAATTATTACTTGCATGAGTTTTTAAATTAGAGAAAATGGCGTGCATTTGATTTGTTTCAACTTGAGCATGAGACCTCAGCCTAGAGCTTTTTGCGAATCGCTTTAATTGAAAACTCTAAAAAACGATAAATATGCCTTTAAAATAATTCAGCTAGTGAAAGGGTTAGGTTAATATATTAGATTTTTTCCAGTTACTTATAATAACTTCCTAATCCAATACCAAGTAAATATAGTTTCAAATGAATCTCATCACCATTGTAAAATAAATGCCATAGTTATAAGTAATTTGTGGTCAATTTAGTAGTCATCATTGGGTGAATACCTATTCAGCGGTGCCTATAAATGATCACATGCCTGTTTACTTCGTACACTATGACTACACTTAGCTAGGGCACAAACAAAGAGTCAAGTGTAACTAAAGCAGAAATCTGTGTATGCTGTTGTGATGAGCAAAGATTGTCATAAGGTATTTCTATGGCCATTACAAACGGATTTTGTTCACTTTGCCTGTATTTTCTTGCAGGTGCTCGATCAGGAAATACTGGGACTAGTAAATATTTGCAAAATTGTATTTAAATACAAATCAGTAATAAACAAACACTATTCAGTTGTAACAAAAAATTTCTAAGTCTCTAACTTCTCCTCCCCCCCCCCCTCTTTACACCACAATAAACATGAAATTGTTTTTTAAAAAGAAGAAACAAAGAAGTACGAAATTTTATTAAAATAAATAGCAAGGAGCTGTAAATATCTATATTGGTGGTGTCTAAAAGTTAAGTGAACGTTTGAATTCTGGAACTGCGGAATCGGATGACCTCAATAATTTATAGATAACTCACCTAAAGAAAAAAAAAACAGGATTATATAGAAAAACACTGTTAATATCTATATTGGAGGTACATTTTAAAAAGTAATTGCTTGAATTCTGGAACTGGGAAAAAAGATAGAATCGACATCTCACCTTAAAAAAATTATAATATAGAAAACACTTAAATTTTATTTGTTGATTAGATTAAAAAATTAATTATAAAAGTTAAGTTTTCATAAAAAGAAAGTACATTAATGTTAGCAATTAAATTTGGTTATGAGTAGATTAATGGTGTAAATGAATTGGGACATGTTGAACAAACAAAGATTATTTTAGAAGATTGAAGAAGTGTTTGAGTTACATTGAAACAGAATTAAAGTAGTTTGTTGAACCATCATTTCAAAAATTTATTTTTGGTGATGAGTTTAAAACTCTGCAAAAACATGGCTTTCCCTAGAAATATATAAATTACACAAATAATAAGCAATACAATTGTTAATGATTATTCGAAAGGGGATGAGTTGTCTTTAAAAAAAGTAACAGTAAAAACAAACATGCTTTAGACACAGGTGTTGATATAACATTTTTTATATAGGGTAATACTATAACTTTGTTCATCTTTATAAAGACTAAGATAACTTATTGTTAGATCATAACTCAAATTTTGGCCTCAACACAGCACAGGTAGTTGCAAGCCCACCCCAATACCATACTGACTAAATGGGTTGATTAACAGACATAAATATACATAAATAATAATTGATTTTTTGTTGAGACAAGAGATATATAAACAGGAACTAACGAATTTGCAGCAACTCTATTTAATTAACACAATTCAAAAATTTTATATTAAATTAACAGGCACATCTTAAACTATTAACATGCATTTGAAAAACAGAAAAGCCGACATTTTTAAGCTATATTATGTTCTCCCTAAAAAGTTCCCAAATAACAAAAGATTGCACCCTTCCAGTAATATACTATTAAAATAAAAAAGAATTATAGTTAAAATACAGTGAAGGGAGGGGTGTTAATAACTAACACACTGGACACTGTAATTTGGCAACTAATTCATTCCTTATTCATAACATTCATTATTGTTAGGTTTGGTTTGAATTATCGTCGCACTAGCTACATGAGGGCTATTGGCGACGGGCTTCGTATTTTAGAACCACAGTCAGGTGACGGGCCAATTCCTGAATAGGCACCCAACGCAACCGTTAAGGGCGACATCATACGGAGCGTTAGGACTTTAAATGATATCTATCGTGCACTCCCTTACACAGAGTATTATTCGTCGGAAATTTTTTGGCGGCACGGGTCGTTTATAGGTTGGCAGCGATTTTGGCGATGCCCGGACCCGAACCTGGGACCTTCCGCATACTAAGCGAGTGCTTAACCGACTGGGCTCCCCAGCCCCTCCTTAATTTAAGGTGTGTGAAATGAATTATAATAAAAGATGTACTTTAACTTATAGCAAATTTAATATCCGACTTATTTAACAATGAGGAATCAATAAATACATTGTTCAGGAGAGATCTTATCTGCAGAATACTACTAGTGGAAATTAACTTTTTTACAAGAAAAAAAGTCTTTTAAGTCAAAATAATGACGAATATTTACCTGTGGGTTTACTGCTTGAATTTATAAAATTCAAATGGTATTCGTCTACTGCAGAATTCACTACCCGCCAATTTAATCCACTATACTTTCAATAATTCAGTGCAATTCTAGATAACTCGCCTGAAAAATCAAAAGAACATGTAGGCAAACTATAGCAAGATAGATTTCATTTAATGATTATATAACTTTTTTAACCTTAAACATGACTTAATTTACCTAACAAGAATAGCAATTAAATGCGAGTACTCTCAGTTGATAAAGTGGTCGTTAAGTGAGGCTTCAATATCTTTTTGAGCTAACAAAATTTATATCACATTCATGAAGGTTGCAAACTTTAAATACATCTAAAAAAGTCACAAGATGGTCAAGTAATAATGTATTTTTTTAGTTTTGTTGACGAGTTGGAAGCTTGGTAGAATAATGGCCCGTTCCAGAATTGTGTAAAATAAAAATTGCATAAATAATAAACACGAAAGGGCAAGTAGGATTTTACACAGGAAGTTATTTAAAACCTGCACCATGCAATAGCTTTCTGTATCTTGGTACTTGGCGTCGTTTTCAATAGAAAATAAATACTGACAATTTGAAACTTTCCAATAAAAATATCATTGCATTTCTACCAGGTAACTATCTCATGTTTTGCTGGAAAATTCATGTCACTAGAAGAGTCGCCAAGCGAATCCACACCCGCTTACAGAACTCAACCACAATTTTAAAAAAATGTGGTTAAAAGCAGTTTGGACAAATAAATAGGTACATGCCACATTATTAAGGTTGTCACTTATACAATTTTGGATCAGTGTATGTATTACTATTTAAAAACGTATAGTTTTAGTAATTTAAATGTGTGATTTACTTGGTTTGTTATTATTTTTACGAGAAGCATTAAGTAAATATTACTTTCGAGCAATATGAATATGCTGTTACGACCAACACAAAGCACTAAAAGAGTCTTAATTAGATTTCCTTAAGAAATATATAACAAGAAAAATAAAAATGAGTATTTACCTGTAATATATCACTGCGTTTTAAAGATTATTCTGTCTGCAATCATAAAAAGTCCCGAAAACAGACTAAAAAGTTTTAAAACATCCTAATACCCAGCGACATTTTTCAAAAGAAATCAGGGCCGGATTTCTAAATAAGCTAAGTAGGCTGTAGCCTAGAGCGGTGAATTTTTGGGGGGCGGAAAATTTTACGAACAACTAAAGCGGCATTGGGCATAAAAAATATTTTAAAGATACTAATATTTTTTAAAAAAAGAAAACAGATAATTTACATTAATGTGAGTAAACGTATAGAAAGGACTAGTATATCGTAGCAAACATGGAGGCTATGAGAGCAATTGCACCCTCTCCAACCAGATTTCGAAGTTGAAAAAAATTAACAGTTAAAAAAAATCGCCTATTTCATGACGATTTAGTGTGAAAAGGTCCATAGATGATTTTAATATGTGTATCTATTTGAAACAGCACATACCACCCTATTTCGCAACAAACCAGCTACCTTTCCCCGAAAGGGGAGAATATTGTACCAGGGGTAACAAATCAAGCAAAATCCGGTCAGCAAAATCCAGCCCAGAAACAAATGAAGAAATGTCGGACAACACAACAGGGAAGCTAGTTGGTAGACGGCATGCCGTCGGCAACATCGGTTAACTAGAGAGGACAGAATCGCTGTCAAATTGGCCAGTGAGCAAGCATGTTGCCTTGTACGTGGAATTTGCTTGCCCCGATATTGAGTCGTGACAGTCTGTCGTCCAGTGTGAAGGCGGCCCGACTCCAACAGTTTGTTGCCAGGGATTACTTATGTTTTGGTATTCGAAAATATACGTTTTCTAAGAATATTTTTCTTAATAAATTTTTAAATGCCAATTTCTTGCTGTGCTGCTAGTTAATAAAGACGTTTGTTAAAGAAAGCCTGCATAGAAAGAATTTTTTTTATCCAAATCGGTCATTTTGAGAGGGAAACCAAAGTTACCAATGAAACACTCACATTCGTTAAATTAGTAATCAATAATAATTGAACTAGTAATTATTTAGCAAAATACAACAGCCTGTTGAAAAAGCATGATTATATTTAACACAATTTCTATCTAACTGATACATTTCCATCATGTCAAACAGATTTACAGACATCATGATACAATACTAATTTGTAAAAAGGGGGAAAAAAGTAACACAAGGGATGCATTTGCACTTACTACTAACAGTTTGACATAATCAACAAATACAGTGTGCTGTGCAAAATAACAAACCATCAAAGTTATGAGCTACAATCTAAATATTTCAGCTTTTAAACATTAATATGAACCTAGCAGGAGTATGAAGACATATAAAGGGCAAAGATTGTGTAATAACAGAAGCATAATGCAATACATACTATAGTTTAGTCACGATTTTTTTTAAATGGTGAATGACTAAAACCTGTAGAAGCAGCTCGTTTCTTCTTGCCCGACTGGCAAGTTATTAAAGATAGAACACAGAGGGCACTTAAAGCAATTGGGCGTACCTTGACCACATTACAGAAGGTGTTCCTCTCTATCTCACACTCGACCAAGTTTTTAACTTCATCGATATGTTGAGCACCTAATTTAAAGTTATCGACATTTGGGAGCCTTCCAGCAAAGAAAGCAATGCTGTTCAAAGCAGGCAAGGACTGGCGGTTGAACTTGTTCACGATGGATTGGGTACAAAATTCCACATCCTTCAGAACATTCTCTTTGAGAAAAGGGTCCCGAGATATGCACTCGTAATCACAGTTCTCTAAAAAGGCCCCTTTTTGAACAAACAACCTGATTCCCTCTGGGCTTAAACCCCTTTTCCTAATGCCTTCACTCAGGGCAGTTCTACCACGCATGTTCTTCAAGTTGATGTTGGCGCCTGCGTCCAGGAGTTGCTTTATGGCATCTAACCTGTTAAGGCGGCAAGCATCATGCAAAGGCGTGTCACCATTGACATCTTGAGGGTTGAGATCCAGTCCCTCCTTCTCCAGAAGAATCTGAATCACACGTGTGCGACCGTAAAGAGCAGCTAGATGCAAGGCAGTCATCTTCTCTGAACCACTTCTGTTGATGTCAGCTCCGGCTCGGATGAGGAGTTCTGCGACCTCTTCGTTCTCGCCTCTTGCAGCACACATGAGAGGAGTTTCCCCACCGCAGCCATTGACTTGGGCTCCACGATGAAGGAGCAGAACCACAATATCCTTCGTGCCCCATAAAGCAGCCAACATCAAAGGTGTACGACCATAGCGATCCTTGATGTCAATTTCACACCCACTATCGATGAGCAGTCCTGCCACTTTGTACTGACCATACCTAGGTGCCAAGTGCAGAGGGGTTTCTCCTTCTTCGTTGAGGCTGTTCACGGACACTCCCGCTTCGATGAGTTGCCTCACCCTTTCCAAATTGTTTTGCAACACGGCAACATGCATGGGGAACTCGTTCATATTCCTTCTTATATATTTAGATGGCAAACAGGTAATGGAAATTCGAACAATTACGACTGGGAAGTATCGTTGCTAAATCACAAATAAAATATTGCCTTAAATTACTGTGAAATTAAGAAATCATCTCCTAAGACAAAATTCAAAATCTCAGAAAAAATGGTAAACAAAAATCAAGAATACGCAATTAGTTCATTTCAGTTTATAAACACTCTGGTTTTTCATATTTCCCCAGACAAATGGGTTTCTTTTCCTCATATTCTGTACTGATGCCTTGATTTGAGAAGACTTTGAGGTCATAAGTGGCTAGTTGGCGCTATATATATTTATTGTTTTATAATTCAATTTTTAGCTTCTACACAGATCCTAACATTGAATGTAAGCAAAACAAAATATATTAAATAGGATATTGTTTATATTAAAAAAAAAAAAACAATAAAAAGACTACCGCTGGCTGAAAGGTAATTATTTTAACTATTTTAATTGTAAGGTATTTTCAATATTACTTAAAACTTATTTGTTATTCATTAATAATTGTTTTTTGGAGAAAAAGCAAAAAAAAAAAGACAACAGGTCGCTACATGTTTTTAATTTTAAACATGGTGCTGCTATCTACATGTCATAAAAGATACTATAAGAATATATTTGCATTTATTTTTACTCCGTGTGATGCTGCCATCTATAAGTTAGTTTATACACTATAAAACATTTTTCTATATCTCTCTATATAATATAAAATTGTAATTGTCGGATGCTTGAAAGCCACATGACTTACGCGGCTTCAGCCAATCAGAAACGCTGAAAGTAAGTGTGGCGGTGTGCTTGTTTTGTGCCGGGGCTGCCTCAGGATGCGTTCCGGGGCTTTGGTAGAGATCGTTGCTTAGCCCTGGAGCAGTCCCACGGATAAAATAATCGTCATACTAGAGCTACACAAAGGCTATTTGCGACGGGCGTCGTATTTTAGAGCCACAGTCAAGTGACGAGCCGACACCTGAATAGGCACCCAACGCAACCGTTAAGGGCGACATCGCACGCAGCGCGCGCGTTAGGATTTTCAAGGATATTTAACGTACACGCTCTCTACACGGGGTATTATTCGTCGGACAATTTTGGCTGCACGATCCGCTTATGCGCCGGTAGTTATTTTGGCGATGCCCGAACCCGAACATGGGACCTTTCGCATGGTGACTAACCGACTGGGCTCCCAACCCCTATGATGGTGCTGAATATAGTTTTCATGAATTTAGATTAATTTCTGCATTATTTTTATCTTTTTCTGGGAATAGAGACTTTGATTTCAAGACGATATCTTTTCTTGTCTTTGGAATGAAGCATTTCGTGAGAAGATATCACTAGTGTTTTGCAACGGGGGAATTATTTTACTGGTTCAACTAAATAATCGTGTCCGGATTTGGCGTCTTTTCAAAAATATCGCCAGGTCGAATGACAACAAACCCCTGCGCTTGCCGAAGCAGCCAATGAATTCCCGCAGTAAGGAGAACGTGACACGA